>JAJEJO010001199.1:0-103656 GCA_020662805.1 Glaucomys volans
TTTTATTCTATTTATTATCTAGTAAAGGAAAATTATAGATAGATTTGTTTTTCAGAATACTTTCTGATCTTTAGCAATGGAAAACTGACCAGAAATCGAGAATAGTCTATTTTTATGAGGTACAACAGTAACACCATTCAAAAGGACAACTGAGGATCTATAGAATTAAACACAACCAAGAAATTCATAGTGACCCCTGTTCTTCAGAATAGTCCTCATTACTTATCTTCATATTGCATGGTATTGAGAAAGCAAACAAGGCCCTTGATCAAGGGTTCTATTCTCATTCATGATTGCTAAAATGTATTAGGAATTTTATGTTGGTCTTAGAGTTTTTGAATTTATTTTTAAGCATTTCTCTTCTCCTTTGGCATGTTTAATAAATATGTTATACTCAGATTAATTCTAATTTTATATTTTTAGTTAATGGAATTCATTTGAGCAATATATATCTATTTTCCATTTTGGTGAACAGTGTTTTTAGAAAAATCTAAATAGATTTTTCTCCATTAACCTACTAGTATTTATTTCTGGGGAATGTTCAAACTTGCAAAGGAAATCAAATTATCATGCTATGAACTATTTCAGATCATCAAAGAAATAGCGATGTAGGATCAAAGAAGGAAAAAGACCTAAATGAAAAACTTATCTCCTATTAACATGGTCTGTGACAGAAACTAAACTTTCAAAAGAATTATGTCTTCTTTGCTTGACAGAATAGGAGTCTCTTCTCTTATGTCAGAAATTAAAGGATAAAATTTCTTTACTTTTTTCTTTTTTGGTGCTAGGGGTCTAAATGGTACAATTTCAAAACTAAAACTGAAACTTTGCATATCACATCAGTTTTACCAAATTTATAAATTGATCCAAATATTTAGTTAATTATTATAGCTTAAATAACTCATTTTTCACTGTTAATATAGTTATCATTTTATAGAGTTATTGGTATATTAATGTTTCAAGTAATTAAATAAATCATTTGGCCAGAATTATCATCTGTCTGCCAATGTTATGTAAGGCATTTGGCCCCATCTTCATTGAATAGATTATTTGGTTGATTGAATTTTTATGCCAAAATATATTTTAAACTATATCTATTATACCATAGCCATTCCATCTTATGGAGCAAAGAAAAGTTAAAACAATGAAAGCATCATTACAGAAATTATATCAGTGTTTAGGAGATTGTTTCAAAGTTTTACAGAGAACCAGAAGTTTAAAATACCTCATGTTGTCTCCTATTTATTGTGGACTTCAGGTTAAGATAGACCTTAATAAATAGCATCTGCATGTTTAGTAAACCAACCAGAGCTAGTGGTTCTTGGCGAACTTAGGATGTGATGCCATTCTTGGTACCTTACTCTGCTAGTCAGATTTCCAAATTTTCTGCACAGAATATTTCACGACTATTTTCTTGACAAATTGTGCCATATGAAGACCAGGAATGCATGTCCTGCTCTACCATCCAAGTTTCTTCTCAATTGATAGCTCTGAACAAAATCTTCAGAAAATGTTTACAAATTATATTTCCCCGACAGTCATGGCAATTCTTAGATAAAGATGGTATAGTAAATAGTTCAGAGTGGTAATTCTAAAGCCAGGCAGCTGGGTGTTCAATCTGAGATCTTCTAAGTGGTCAATTAATTTTTCCCTGTATCTCGGTTTCTTTGCCTTAATAATGAAGGCATTATTACTGCCTTTGTTCTAAGGGTGTTCAAGTGAATCGACAGGCAAGTGGGCACAATCTCTTCCATACCTACTATATGACAGCTGTAATCTGTAAAACATTTTGATCCATATTATGAAGATGGTGATCATTATTAGACTTGGGGAAGACTGAGAATAAAGCAACAAGTTCTTGAACTCTCAAGTTATCCATAAGATTAAGACTTTAGGATGTTTTGGTTCTGTTTTTCAGGTTTTTAATAGGAGGCTTCATGTTATCTTAGGGTCTTATACTTTCATGAAGAAAAATGATATTGCTACATTAAAGGATGAAGTTTTACATACATTTGATTTACAGCACTTGGCCTGATCTCAAGACAAACAATTCAGTGATAGGAAGAGATAATGCCCTAAAGCACAGAAAACATTTATGTAGTAAATGAGAAGAGAAGGGCTAAAATATGAAAAGTATGAAACAATTTAAAAAGCAAGTCAGAAGAATTTGTCCTCTGCGGTTTTTAGTGAAATGTTTCTTGCTTTGAATTGTCGTACTGATCAACCTTCTAACTCTAAATTACAGAAGAACCAATTGTAGAAGAAAATGAAAAAATTAATTATGAAGCTTGGTGTGGTATGGTTTTGGCACTAATGCTTGCTTGCATGCTGTTTGGAGGATATTACTTCTTTAGGGTGAACTCTGTCCTAATTGTTTAACAATTGTTTCCATAGAGTGATTTATTTATTTTTTTAGTGTGAACTCTATTCTTGTTTTGAAATGAATCTTTCACCTGAAAGAAAGAATGCATAAGAGTGACTCTATATGACAAGTAGTTTCTCTCTGATTACAGTAGTCCTCTCTTGGTCTTTGCTATTCCTCACCTCACTCCATGCCCCAGACCTGGAGACCTAGTGTGTTATTGGATAAAATCATTATCGTACAGGTGATTCTTAAGCACATTTTTTTTCTACATAAGCCGTACAAGCATTTCTCCTATGTTTATTTCTTAATTTTTCCATTAATAGAGGGACAGAAGAAAAGAAGAAATACACTCCATGAATTCAAAAAGTCAGCAAAGACAACTCTTATCAAAGAAGACCCATTACTGAAGATTAAAACCAAAAAAATGAATACTCCAGACCAATGTGCCAATAGATGTATTAGGAATAAAGGCCTTCCATTCACTTGCAAGTAAGTTACTGAATTCTATTCTTAGGATACTTTTCCAAATATGGCAGACACATAAATGTATACACATTGTAATCATGTTTTTTTTCTTTTTTTTTTTTTTGTATTCAAAACATGGACTTTGCCCATTAAATTAAATTTAAGTCTAGGTTTACCTCATTACAATAGAAGACCTCTCTCTCAGCTGGTGCAGGTATGACTTGAGTGAAAGAGTACAAAAACTGCCTTCCAAAATCCCGTGTCCTTGATTTTGAATTTTTTCTTTTGTTTGCTTATTTTATGAGCAATCGAACTCAAGGAACTAAAATCAGATTAAATTGATTTTTATCTCTCCAACATTTAAAAATATTCTATTCGGAATAAACTTTCTTTTCCCTTGCAAGAGAAGTGAAGGAAATTGGGCAACAGCCAAAATTTACTGCAACTTATACAGTTGTCTTCAGGGATTTAAATAAAAGGTGTTGAGTGAATTAGATTTAAAAAAAAAAAAAAAAAAAACTAGAGGGATTGGTGTCAGCAGCAGAGGCTGTTTAAAAGAAGTTAGGGGATAGTGATGACAAAGTTTCACATGAAAAGTGATGGAGCATTTCAAGGAGGCTGGAGAGGACTGAGATAGACAGTTTCTTATCTTTTACCAGTCTCCATGTGATCTCATAGGGAAGAATTCCTTACTACTTTGCCAGTGATCCCAGGGGATAAGACATAGCTTGGGGCCAGAAAGGTGATGATTTCATCTCCGTAGTCTTCCAAACTGCCAGGAGGAGATGTATTTCCTTGTTCTTCATTTAGTAATTCTCTCCCTTCATTTATTTTCTCTTCTTTCATTCCCAATTTTATCTCCTTTTAAAAATAGGATTGTGTATAAAATTCTGAAACTTTGAATCCTAGTTTATTATATTTGAATAGTGATACCCAATGGGTGAACACAGGGTTTAGCAATATGTCATGGCAAGAAGTCCTAACATTATCTTGTCAGTCTTTGAGGAATGAACATTGTGGACCTGCAGGGATAAGACATTGTTTTAATCAGCTTTTTCATCGCTGTGACTAAAAGATCTGACAAGAACATCAGAGAGGGGGGAAAGTTTATTTTGGCTCATGGTTTCAGAGTTGACCAACTCCATAGCTGTGGACCGGAGGTGAGGAAAAACATCTTTGTGGAAGAGTATGGTGGAGGAAAGCAGTTCAGGACATGGCTATCAGGAAGAAAGAGAGAGAGAGAGAGAGAGAGAGAGAGAGAGAGAGAGAGAGAGAGAATGAGAACACTCTCTACTTACCAGGGGCAAAATATAAACCCCAAATGTACACCTCCAATGACCCACATCCTCTATCCAATATCTTGCCTAGAATTACAGCTCAGTTAATCCAGATCAGTGGATTAAACCACCTTCTTGCAATGTCTCACACATGAGCTTCAGGAGGACACCTCATATCTAAACCATTCAGAGACATGGTCAGAGAAGGTTTTCACGGATTTAGATAGAAGAATTATCTCCTTTCTATTTTTATAGCCAAGCTACCACTTTCAGGGAGATATTTCCTGGCAAGTGGAGTGAAAATTTGACTTTGCATGTATGATAATTCTTACAATTCACTGTTAATTCTGTTTCATTCCCTGACTTTTGTACAAAAGTCTTGAGACTATTAGAAATAAATTAGGAAAGTTACTTTAAATCAACATCTCAGCCCCGTAGATTTATCTAGATGTTCTTTTGGCAATTGAACAGGTTAGCATTGTATTTTCCTTTATCAGGGTCAAAAGGGAGAACTGTATCTCATGGTTGATTTTTAACTATGAATTTGAAAACATATTCTCCTTGATCTACGAGTAAGAAAAGTATTGCTACCACTGAATTTTCACATTCATCATTTTTATTTTGTTTTATTTAGTAGAGGTTCAAATGATTTTGCTGCTTTGAAAAAGTCGTGTGGCCTTATTAATAAATATTCTCATATCCTAATTATATAAAGTTTCAGATTTTCTTACCATATTCTTGTTTAGTTATATTTTGTATCCAAATATATCTTGATCTATGCAGAAAGCCACATGTAATATTGCCTATGTTCAGCCAAAGTTCTGCCCATTAATGGTCAAATCTTCACATGTCACTACATATGACAGTTATTCAGAATTGAAAGGACATATATATGATACTCTGAATTTTTTTTTCTTCTTTTTTTTTGGTGGTGCTGGGAATTGAACCCAGGGCCTTATGCATGCTAGGCAAGCACTTTACCAACTGATCTCTACCCCAAGCCCTGAAATTTGGTTGTTAATGAAACAAAAAAATCCCGTTTCCAAAGTTTGTCATAAGGACTAAAACACAATGAAAACCACACTAGATTCTTTTGAAAACATCAAGAAAGTTGTGTGAAGTGAGGGAGAGGTGTGGGACATTCTCAAACACTGCTACCTCTTGCTCAGAAATCAACAGTGTTGATGTTACAGGAACTCAGTTCCTCTTTGCTTGGTAGAAAGATGACAGAATGCCAGTTCTAATCTCTCCAGAAAATGGCTGATTCGTGAACTGACTTAAGAAAATAGAAGTCTTTCTTCCAACCACGGACTGCCTGGTATTGAAGTTGCCCTCCAGTCATAAAATGACTAGGAAACAGACAAAAGTCATTTTTTAAAAGAAGATGGTAATTTAAATAAAGCTCCGATAAAAACTCTTAAAGTCAGATTTGAAAAAAATGTAACCCATGGAATTGAAAGTCTCAAACACTCCATATTGAGGTATAAAATAATATTTTAAAATGTTTTCTGAGAGAATATGTTGCTGTCATGGAATGGGAGAAAAGGGTTAATGAGATCTGCAATTGGAAACCCTGTACCCACTCTTCTTTCCATTTTTTTCCCATTCCTTTTAGATATACATAACAGTAGAGTACATTTTGGCATATTATACATATATGGAATGTAACATTCTAATTGGGATCCCAGTGTTTACCACTTTTCTGATCAAAAATGATTAAAAATTTTAAGCAATTTTTGGGTATTTATCATTTTGTTTTAGATAAAACAGCAAAATCCATTATAATTCTTAGCTATTGGAATGGTTATGTAAGGGTGACACATTTCAGAAATTTTCCTTAATATGATATATCAAAAGCATATTCTCTAATACTAACATTTATTAATTAAGATGCATATGCAAGAAAACCTATTTAGGAAATACTGACTTGCACAAACAAAATTATCCTCACAGCAAGACTTTGATAGCCTTTAATAATCTCTAGTATTTCATTACTCACCAAGAGGGGATATTATATGTGAAAATCTTTAAACATTTGATTTTAGAATACTCTTTTCTAGGAGAATCTTCAGAGGTGGTCATTTGCCTAATGCACCTTAGAAAATGTCATTTAAAAATGTATTTTGTATAATTACAAACTTTGGAACCTCATCATGATATCTCAAATACAATCATTTATATATAACTGCAAATAAAATCTAACTTGGTGGGTATTTAATAGAGTCTTAACAGGTAACCATATAGTTTTGTTACATATTGATTTCACTGGTTGAAGCTCTTATTTTTCTACAAGTAATTAGGAATAACATGAGAACATTACAAAAATATTTGATCTGATGTAAAATCTATACCTACAAAATTTCCTTTTTTTCTTGTCTGACCATCGAACCAATTGGTTCAAAATCACTTATGTTTTTATTGTAACTACACAGTAATGCCTGTGTTTTAATATATTGTTCTCCTTGGTAAACCAGGTGCTATTTTTTCAAACTTGTATAAATAGTAGTATTCCTTCTTTTCATTCAGATATTTTTTTCAGGGCTTTTGTTTTTGAAAAAACAAGGAAACGATGCCTCTGGTTCCCTTTCAATAGCATGTCAAGTGGAGTGAAGAAAGAGTTCGGCCATGAATTCGACCTATATGAAAACAAAGGTAACTGACGTCTCCCTAAATATTTCAGAATGAAATAGAATATGAAATAATACATTTACAACTTCCTGCCTCCCTGCTTTTTCCCACTGATGTTTCCATTATATGCTGATCTGTTATGTAGTTAATTCATCCATTAAGACTAATGAAATTTTAGTATGGTACTGTAGAGTATTTCCTGTCTTCTATAATCTAGATTTCCTCCTTCCTCTTTGACTTTTTTGAAAGGGATATCTCCTAGAACTGGCATTCTCCCTGTTCATTTTAGGAAGTGTTGCCTCATCTTATTAGATTAAGATGCCCTATATTGTGGCAAATTTTGAGCTTACAGAATTTTAATTTTAATAACTTTGGATATGTAATCTATCATAGTGATAATCATTGATAAAAATAAAATATGGAGATTTTGGACAAAATAAATTGGATCTATACCTAATCATATACTTTTAAAAAATTTTTAAAAAGGGTATAATTAATATGCACCAATAAAAATAGTTTAAAACATTTTTAAAAAGGAATTGAGATTATATTATTTGTTAATTTCTCTATTCTGGTGATCTGATATTGTATTCACAATATATTTACATTGTTCAAAAGCAGAATTATATAAATGAAATCAAATAATGTTAAATAAATATCAATTTACAAATCAAAACTTCCATCACAGAAAACAATAATTGTGAATTATACCCCTGAAAATAATTTTTATTTTAAAATTAATGTTTTTAAAATACCTGCTATATCCTATTAAATTTGGTTATTTGACACTATATATAGATTTTTCATGTTGATAGGGTTGATGTTTAAATAAAATTAAAAGCAAATTAATGGTGGGCAATAAGGTAATCTCTCTACATATTCTAATAATTCTGCAAAGCCACAAACAACTCATAATCTAACCCAAGAGAATTCTAATTCATTCTCTCTTTTAGTTTGTTAATAGCTGCATATACTATTATCATGTACTATTACTTAATAGAAATATACAGCTTCTTAAAATTCAGTTTTCCTATAACTTAACAGCTGAATTGTTACAAGAAATATGGAAAATAGCAATCAAACTAATGTAATTATCTCATATATGCATGTATATATACAAAACTACACAATTTTACCTAGATAAAAAAAGAAATAAATTTTATCATAAACTTCTGAATCCAAAATAGATTTTAAAAATGACTTAATTTTTGTATTTAGTATTTTCTGAAACACTATACATGTGAGCAAATCACAATGGCCTGGCTTGTTGAGAATATAGACTATTCTGTGTTAAGTATAGAGACTGATCTCTGTGGTAATCAAAGTTTAATATGCTTACAAAATTAAAGCTTCTCAATAGCCTGCCTCTTTGTTTTAGGTTACTCTGAAATATGTTATTTCGAAAACACTAGAAGCTTTAGGCAAGAAATGTCCATGTTATTTGAAATAGTTGACCAGAGTTAATTACTTACAGATTTAAATGGAATTTTTACTTTTTCTCTTCAATAAATACAACATACAAAAACCCACACAAAGTCTGTAAAAATTAAAAAAATAAATTAAAAAAGACACATCTTTACAACATTTCCTTTTGCTTCTTTGGTAGACTACATTAGGAACTGCATCATTGGTAAAGGAGGCAGCTACAAGGGAACAGTCTCCATCACCAAGAGTGGCATCAAGTGCCAGCCCTGGAATTCCATGATACCACACGAACACAGGTAAGAACAGCATGAAGAAAAGAGGATGTAGCCTCTGTCTTTTGTGTGTTCACAGTCTCACATTAGTCCATCTGAATGATTTTACAGTTTTATGAAAACTTGGTCAACATTGTTGAATTGTGTGAAATCAAGGCTTATGACTGATATGTACCAAAAAATTAACAAATTTATTATTAAATGTGGCCTGCATTTTCTTATTTTAATGCTTAAATTTATTGATCTAGATATTTGTGAACAAATAGTGAAAACAGCAGTTATGAGAAAAATATTTTTCTTCTTTTTGCCTTTGAGAAAACACTATATAGCTGAAGAGGTTGATGGTGATAAATCAAGGTGGATCAGACTCTGACCTTGTGGAGGCTGAGGTGCTTTAACCTTGGTGGATCCCAACCTTGACTTCACATTAAAATCACCTATTGCAAGCCCTTGAAGAATCCCACCACGTGGAGAAACAGTGGTTAAATCAGAACCCCTGGGGGCAATGAGGTATCAGTGTGTTTTTGGAAGATCCCTAGATGATATCAAAGTATAACCAAAGCTGAGAAGCACTGCTAACAACTCATGCCTCAGAATGACCCCCTCCACTATTGCCTAAAGAATAGAGAAAATTGGAAATGAATTGTCTACACTGAAGAGAATTGTACTTATTATAACAGATGAATACTATTTAAAGACTAGGGAACATAATATTCATAGCCTCATTAGATTAAGCATTTTAATAATCATGGAGGAAAAATAATGTGTCTAATACCTACCAGAGAAATAAATATAACCACAGTTTTACACATTTATTTCACAAATAATTTTAATAGGAAATAAAGTTGTTTTAAAACAGTCCCCCCTGGCTAGTAAATGCATGGGAAGAATCAGTTTATTGTGGCAAGTACCTTGCTGAGCAGTCTACTGGTGTATCTCACATGGTCATGAGAACAATGTGGTGGGTTTTAGTTCTATTTTATATACATGGTGAAACTGTAGCATAAAGAACCTTAGTATATTTTTCAGTGATGGTGATCAGTAAGTGGTGTAGTGATAGTATAAGCTAACCAGTATCACTGTGTAACCTGTGCTTGTAACAGCTATAGGGCATGAACTACTTGCCTTATCAGTAGGACACAATCTGTGACACATTGTTGCAATAATAGTGATGACTTGGCCTTGATGGATACACTTTTCACTTCATTCTACTTTTTTTTTTTTAGCATAAGTTGTTTATAATATGGTTGACTTTGCCTTAGTAAACAGATGAGTTATTTGATCCACATAAAAAGAAAAAGAGTTCTTCCTCAATGGGACCAAACCTGTGATCTTGCCTAGTTAACGCCACCTAGTTCAATGTCCAAGCTGAACAGGTTGACAGTATTTCAATGATAGAAAACAATTTTCCCAAGTTAATTGCTAACAATTCCATGGGAATGTCTTGGAAACTATCTTTATATTACAAAATGAGCAACATAATTGATTTTTTCTTAAGGATCTGCATAAGGAAGAAAACATTTTATTTAAATAGTTAGATCAAAGTTTTTCACAAAGAGAGAAATAGCATTTGAAAATCAATCTGACCTTACTTAGTCCAGGAGAGTGCATTGAACTGACCTAGCAGAGGATTTATTTCAACCCAAATTCTCTATGATTGTGATTCTTTGCTAGAGGAGTAGATGTGAAATGGATCTCCCTGGGAAGTAGCTTCCCAGCCCAATCAGCTACTTTACCAATGAATATTTCCTTGTGGCATATGACTGAGGGTGTAATGTATTATTAAGCAAATTTTTTTTATATTTGATGGGAGCAACATTTAATTTTCATCAATTAGCAGTTTATTGGAATATCTGCATGATAGCTTGATGCCTTTAAGTGTTAACTAAAGACCACTTTTGTGGGAAATAGAAAAATAACTATGTTTGTGTCTGAAGGACTGATTTATTGTTGACTCCCTAAATTGAAATATTTTACAAGTGGCTTAATGAAAAGATGATGATAGATGATGAAATTAGTATAGAAGCTTAACCAGAAAATCAGGTGACCTGATATCTACATCTATATCCTTCATTAACCCTCCAGCATTCATTAAGGAAGCAGATGATGGAATAGATCAAGTTTACTCTGAGCAAAGTTTATATTAAAAGAAAAGAAAGGGAGGCTAGCACCCAGAAGACCTAGTTTATATTTCAAAATATATTTGGATATAACCCAATTTCAAATATTTCTTCACTTATCTCTCATAAAGCCTTGCTCACAGCAAGGACAGAGAACTAAAAATAGTATGTGTGTGACCAGAAGCTTATTACAGAGCCTACAGACTGGCTCAGACCTTGTGTTTAATAGGCTCTTGTAAATATTTGTCACAAGTACACCCACAGGTGAATAGGCGGGGCCAGCCTTCATCCCTCCTCCAAGTATGGGATGCTGAGGAAAGCCAGGCTAACCGTCTTGGGACACAAAAGAAAACCAGTATGGGTAAAAGATCAAATACACCAAAGAACGAAGAAAAGAGATGCCCCAGACTGTTTTTTAATCTCCGTGTCCTAAAGAGAAATCTGATATGGATTGATTCAGAATTGTAAAAAGAGGCCTGATTTCATTTTGACCATATCTTGTATGAATTTCTACTTTTCTCTCTTCTTTTCTACTTGTTTTTTTTTTCTCCCACTAAATTATTGATTGACACATTCACTACTTCATAACTTCTCTTTGGCTTTACAAATCCACTAGAAATATACATGTGCATATGAGTGTATGTACCCCCCCAATGTGTGTGTGTGTGTGTGTGTGTGTGTGTGTGTGCATGTGCTGCGTGTGGATTTAAAAATCCTCTTTAAGACTATGGATATTGAAAATGTGTGTACTGAGGGTGTGCTAAAACCACTATTCAGTTTCTTAAGTAAACTTAAAAAAGGACAGAAAATGCAGCATACAATAATCTTGTTAATTCTATTTATCCTTTAAGTGAATAAATTGAAAAAAATAGATAAATCATTTAAGGACCATATCATACACTATTTAGGTGAAACATATGAGACAACCTATGGTTTTGTGATTAACAACTACTTACTCTTACTACTCAACTTTTTATATACTATAGAGTTTCAGTAGAATTTTCTTAAGTAAATTTGACTTAATGAAAATAAGAAAGCAAAAGTCAGCTTTGATTGTCAGAAAAAAATAAGTATTTTTATATAATTTACCATGAAAATTTGAGGACAAGCCAAAAATGAAAGAAAATAAATTTCAGTAGTGTCACAAACAACAAAAAAATACCCCCCAAAATTCTGGAATGATGGAGCTAAGATAATGACAAAAAAGGCTGCTTTTTTTTTGAAAATTAATAACTGTTAGAAACCACTATGAAATTATGATGAACTTTAATTATATTGTGACTTGTGTTAGTCATATGACCTAATATTTTGTTTTCATTTCTCCATACTTAAAATGCTAGTGACGTAAGGATATAAACTATCTAAAGATACTTGGGAGTTGCATAATATTTATAAGATCTAATTTGGTTCATTGAAAATATTTACTCAATGATAAGTCTCTTAGACTATTTCTTTTTGACCACTAATTTATGTTTCCTGAGGATTTGACTCGGGTGTATATACATTCACGTCCAAAAGAAAGAATTTCATTGCAAAATGTTACTTTGTACCTAACCTAGGCCTGCATTCATTCTGTGTTGCAACATTAAAAAATTATTTTCTTCTTCCTTCTGATTGACGCGTAATGTCTGTGTGTTTATGAGATGCAGCATGATGATTCATGTATATATTGGCTAATGACCAGCCCAAGGTAATGAGCATTACCATTTCTTAATTAGAACTTTCATTGAGTAGGGAACACATTTGAATCATATTTAATAAGAGACTGAAATCCTTGGACTTTAAGTACCTGTAGAATTCTGAGATCAATAAAGCAGATATAAAGTTTTTTTTTTGTTTTTTTTGTTTAGCAAGTATGCAATAGAATGGTGAAAATGAGAGCTGATTTTCAAAAAAACCTTTTTACTGGTATAACCTATGGACATATATTCCTATTTTAATGATTCTTCTGTGCAGTCAAGCAGACAAATGTAGCATCATTGAGTCCAATTCCATGAACAATACAACAAGAATAAAAAGGCTTTGGCCTGTTCTGTTGTGTTGGAATACTTTATGCTGGTAACAAAACTATTGCAAAGGCATTAGAAATTTTAGGTGAAGGTAATGTATTGAAGTTGCAGCACCTGATGGCATATTTTTAGAAGCTATATCTGGTAGCACCAAGTCCCAGTCATAATTAATATTTTGAAAATTTTTGAAGAGAATAAGCAATTATGTTCTTTATTGTGACATCATAGTGACTACAAGGTGGAATTAATTGTGGACAGCATTTCTTAACTATCAATTACTCTATTATCCTTCTGAACATCTCAGAACAACCACATAAAGTTACAGGTTATGTTTGTACTTGGTATATATATATATATACATATATGTATATATATATATACACATGTATATATATATATATATATATATATACACATACAGATATATATGTTAGTTTTATATAGTAAAACTAACAGGCTGGGAGAGGTTGCATTTCTTGCTGGGGTGTCACAGTAAGAGAAAGAGCTGACACTGGAGCCCAGATTGGATTCAGTTTTGCATTCTTTGTTCATGTTATTTCATCAATGTGTTTGATGAAATATTGTTTCTCAATAATGCAGAAAGAGGGGGGCTATTCCTCAAAAGAGAAGCAGTGATCATACAGCTTATGTCCTTGCATAAGCAGGGTATTAGTAAGACTTCAAAGTTGACTGCAGTGATTTCTCAGTTGACTCTCCTAAGTGGCCTTGCCCAAGCACTGGCTGTCTTTCAGTGGAGCTTTGAAATTGTGCTTTATGATACACCAATTACATGCTTGAGTATTTGCAGCCTAGATAATTCAGAGACTAATAATTCTTGATGTTGAATATGGAAGTTTAGTTAGGTGAACTTCAATAAAATTCAAGTATTTTAAGAATATATGGAAATGACAGAATTTAAGATGTATGAAAGTATATGTAATAGTGTTAAGGATTTCTCTACTTTCAGAGAAAGCTTACCCATTAATTAATAAAATTAATAGGCCAAACATAAAGTTGCATGCTCTTATACTGTAATGATTATCATTTTAAAACTAGCTTTTTGCCTTCGAGCTATCGGGGTAAAGACCTACAGGAAAACTACTGTCGAAATCCTCGAGGGGAAGAAGGGGGACCCTGGTGTTTCACAAGCAATCCAGAGGTACGCTACGAAGTCTGTGACATTCCTCAGTGTTCAGAAGGTAAATGAACCTGAATGCCGTGTGGGGACTCTATTCCCCTGTGTAGAACTGTAACTCACATTAAAGGTTTAATAGAAGCAAATCAATTACAAATAAACATCTTGTTCATGCAAATGCAACTATAGATAATTATTTGAGCATTCCTACACAATGTTTTGCAAACTATCTGATGATTACCAGATTAATGCACAATAATGGAGCAAGGAATTCATTTGAATTTAAATGTCAGTCTGAGACATCTCTTTTGGGAGAGTTAAAAGTGGGCTTACTTACCTGCTGTCTTTAAGCTCACCTACCTCCAATTCTGCTCCCATGGATCACCTGAAAGGAGCTGAATGATATTAGCTCTTTATTAGTAAAGCTAGGTCTGTTCACCCAACACCTGCTTCTGTCTAAATTTGGGCAAAGCTCCTCTGATGTGGTATGGCCAAGGTCTGTGCATTCAGAAGAGAATATAACAGGGACTCATTGGAATGGAAATTTGAAACCCTTATGAACATTTTAGTGAAAATGTGACTAGAACCAAATTGGACACAGACTGGGACTGAGTGCCACTCAGAATAGTGTCTGAAGAGATGGAAGCAAATTGTCTTGAAGGCAGGCACCCTAAACCCATGCCTGTATTTTTTTTTTTCTTACCAATTCTCACAGCATAAAAGGGCACTATCTTTACATTTGCAGTGGAAAACTGACAAGATGGAAGAATAACCATTTCATCATTGTATGTGGTTTCAGTTTTCTTAATATTTGGCTACTGAATAGCTGGGTTTTTCACTTCTGTCAAAAATCTCTAATTTTCCAATCCAAATGAGGCATGGATTAAATTATTTTAAAAGTTCATTAGGATTTTGAAGTACTTGGGGAGGGGAAGGGACTGCTGGAATACTGCCCAATTTTTATAGTAAGATATCTTACTTGTTTATTAACCAAATATTTTTTTGAAATATATCCTCCATGAGTATCCTTTTATATTAGGTTTATATTTACCAAATAACAAGTAAAGGGCATTATTAGTTAATTGTCACAGAGAAGGTGAATATGTTTTTTGTTGTTAGTTAATTTATAATCCTTGACTTCATGTGGTGGAGTCAGTACCATCTGTTTGTAAATTCTTACTTTTCATTCCATGTCATATTCTGTTCTTCATTGTTTTATTTTCTTTTAAAAATAATAAACTTATCTGTGATAACTTATGAACAAGTCTGTTTTCTATGAATAAGTCTGTAATTAATATTTGTCTTAAATTTGCACATGGAAGAAAAAACCCTGTTTTAGGGAAATCTCCACTATTACAGTTTTCTGAGGTTGAAATCATTGGCAAGGAGTTTTGTTTATTGGATTTTTTTTTCTTTTAACCTGGCAAAGTATTTTCAAAGGTAGGTAATTTGACCAAACTTTATACGGTTTAGCACATATACAACCTGCCTAGTCCTGTGGGAATGAGATTTTCAACCTCTAGTTTACAAGAACAACCTTTATCAGAATACACTGATGTAGATCTTGATGGATAGGTGATGTAGAATTGAAGTGTTATAAAATAAGTAATTTAAAAACTCCAATTCTCAGTTTTCCTTAGTAGAATGTAATTTTGTAATATCCTTTAATAATTTGAGGTCAACCAACCTCCCCAGAAAAGGGCATTGGTCATTTGCATTAAAGGCCCACAATGTTTTCGGTCACCCTGGCACTAAAGGTTGCAGATATGCTCTTTCTGGAAACAATTAGAGGTCTGACAATGGTGCAATAGCCTTCCTCCAGGGGAAATGAATCGACACCTGCCCTGTAGGCTAAACATATTTCAGGGAGTGTGAATTGAACTGTGATATTTAAAATTCAAGCTAAATTGAGCAATGTGTTAGGATTTTGATGAAGAAGATTCAAAATAAGCAGCATTGTCAATAAATTCAAAGAGAAAAAGAGCTATTTATAAAATGGACAATACAAACTAGAAAAAAGAATGCAGAGATGATGTAAATGTCTACTAAAATACATATATGATGAAGATAGCTCACAATCCGAAATGCGTAAATAGTATAGTGAGTGGGCCATTTCTATCTATGAATATTAATTTATTAACTGGTAAGTTTTAAAGGTTATGAATGAGGTAGTAATCATCATTTTATATATTTTAAATTACAGAGAAGTAAAACCTGTGGTCAAACTTTTGGACTATTCTTTTAAAAAACATATAGAAGAGTATATGTGTTTAGAAGTTTTGTAATTATATTAAACTCTTGATTAAGTGATTACCTGAAATCTGTCTAAAATTTTGGTTCATAAAATAATTACATGATATCCTGTTTAATATTATTTTCTTATAATTTAAAACTTTGAAATATATTAATCATTCAAAAATAACTTCTTTTTTTTCACATTTAGAATCTCTCATTAGAAAGAAGGAATAAGTTCAAGGAATCGATATATAATATGGTTATTGTGGTTTTTAACAACATATTATATTCTTGAAAAATAGAGATTGGATGTTAACGTTCTCGGCACAAAAACAATAACTGAGCTAAAACATACATTAATTAACAATGTTTAGTCCATCTACAGTATGCTTTAAAACCTCATATCATAAATGATAAAATATGTATAATTTTATCTGTCAACATAAGAAAAAGAAAATGTTACACGATTTCTTTATACAAGTAAAAAAATACCAATTAATGCATAATTTAAAAGTTATATAAAGTTGAGGTACATAAAATCTGTTTTTTTTTGCTTTAGTATTTGGGATTTAAAATACTCATCAGTCACTGGAACATATGTCACATTTAATGATTGTCACATATTCAATTAATTTTAATTGTCTTAATTATTTCTTTTAAATACTTTAAAATTCTAAACAATACAACGCAACTTTATGTGTATGATTCCATACTCCATGTGGAGAAAGACCTTAAGAAAAAGATTTAAATAAAACAATTTTCTGTAGTATGGATTTGTGAAACTCTTCATATTTTAATCATTCAGTTTTGCTGAAAAAATTGTGTATATGGATTTTTCTGAGGGAGTACATTTACTGGAAAAAAATAAACAGTGACTCAGAATAGATTCAGATACTTTGAGTAATTGTTTTAGTCTGCAAACTCACAACACATGCAGTTTTATGATTGAGAAAAACAGTACATGATTTTTTATTGGGTTGATAGGATAATAAAGATGTTGAATTAATTCTATTTATATTACAATTTATGTGTAATTTTTATAGTTTTCTATTATTTAGGTCATAACTATACCTAGACTATTGTACTTATGAATAGTTTAAGTTCATGTGATCTAGGATAGTACTTTGCTTTTGTTTTTATTTTTTGAAGAGAAGAACTTTCTAGAAGGGTTAAATAATGAACTGGCAGTGACTGACAGAGTCCAAGGGCAATCTTCAACTCCCTTGCAACATTACATAATCCATAATTTCACCTGTTTACTTGTGAACATGGACTTGGTTTCCACCTATACGGTTTAATTTTGAGCTGGGAAAACTTAGAAGATTCTTGGAATTCCTAAAGTTTGAAAAATAAGCTCAGAATTTGACCTTCTTCTGGTAATTTTCATGACTAACCTGAGAGTTTGATTCAATGGTGAAACAATAAACTTTTTGACCATTTACCTTGCATAAGTAGAATAATCTAGTTGCTCTCTCATGGCCTTCTTTTCTATATCCTCCAATAGGTAAGAATTCAATGGGAGGGTAACCAACTCTTCTATAGAAGGCAGAGGCTAATGGAGATAATTTTGAATAAGGGAAGGATAATGCCTTCCTAAAATTATCAGTCTATCTTAAAATATGGCCAATTAGACTTTTTCAGAAACTTGTAAAATATGTAGGACAAAAGGCAATTTGGGACACTGGAAAGAACTCTAAACTATGGGTCAGAAGACCTGTGTTCCAGACACAGGGTTGACATTTTCTGTTTTGGGATTCTGGGATTTCTGTTTTAGGTAAGTCTCCTAAAACTTATGTGAGTCCTGTTTTCTTCACTGTAGCAATCAAGGGATATCTTATATGTTAACAGTATAAAATAAGTAATCAGAAATGATGAAATATTTTAGCATCTCAGTTCTATCATAGGGCACATTTAGTTCTTACTCTTACAACTTTCATTGCCTTCCAAAATCTATTTATTTTTGTAACTTGTATTTATTATTTTTTAACCTCACTAGGCCCACAACCACAGCCATAACTCTCTCTTCACTTTATTACAAACACTACATACAAGTTCATGTTTTTGTACCATTTTATTGCAGTTTTTTCCTTTATACTTTATCCAACTCTCATCTGTCGTTCAGGGTCCAAGTAAAATTCAGTGTCTTCTAAAAATCCATTGCCACCAAACGCTTAGAACTTTAGAAGAGTTCATAGTATCTGCAAAATTGCTCTTTATAATGAGGGTCCAAGTACCAGCAACATTAGCATCCCCTGATAGCTTATTATTAATGCCCAACACAGAACACTGAATTAGAGTTTGCCTTTTAACAAGATCCGAAGGAGATTTTTATGCACATTAATGTTTGAAGAAGAATTGACCTACCACACTCACTCTGGAAAATAGTCATCTTATGGAATCATCTGTTTAATTTGTGTAGCTATTTTTTTCCTAAGACCAATAAAATTCAATAAGTCTGAGAAAAATGTTTTATAATAATGTCCATGGTACTGCTTGCTAGAAAAATAACTCTATTAGAAGGATATATATTATTCCAAGCTGCATTTGCAGAAGGAAATATAATAGATATATTCTAATTCCTATTATTCAAGAGTATAAATTAGACATTTGGATTCTTATCTTTTATGAGTGACCATACTTATCCTACTTTTTCATTCAGTACAGAGGAGCAAAACAACAATGATAAATGCTGCATCCTTTTCCTTGAAGACATCAAATCATGCATTCTTTTTTTTAGAAAAGGGAATCAAATTAATCTGTACACCATTCAAATGGGAAGCTGAAATGTGATCATGTATAACCTATTCTGAGCATTTCAATGTGAAATTGACCTTGGCTAACCTGAGCACCTTTGTCAATATACTCTTGGACCCCTCTGGTTTACAGTTCAGGTGCTTAGTTATTGTATTCTGGGAATCTCAGTATCAAATGAGGGGAAGCTAAATAGGTCCCTTGTCTTAGTTTGTGAATTAATCTGCAAGAAAGGAAGTAGATGGACCAAGTCAATAGATAGATCATGTGTTTCAGAAAGTTAATAGTTAATGTCCTGTTGTGTTATAAAAATGAGAGGTTCAAAAGTGATGATTCTAATATTATATTCCAAATTACTACCAATATCCATTAGGCTAGATTCCAATGGATAAAACTAAACATTGATATCTTTTCCCACTTCGACTAAAGTTAGATGATCAGTAATCACAAGATACAAATGATGTGTCTGGGGAAATTTTCCGGATTCGTAGGAGAGCCAAGCAATGATTTATTTTGCAGGATGCTTGCTGTGCTACAAATCAACCTGTTTGAGAAGTCTCATTTTCAGCTAGTTGACATGATTCAGAATTTTCAGTGTGACCTAAGAGACCAGCCAGAAGAGAACGATTAATTAACCTCACAGAATCATCAGTTAGATCCTGCATAATTAAATCAGCTTATACATTTTACATTTAAAAAGAGTGGGTACGGAGTTCAATAGCAGGTCATTTTCTATCCTATGCTAGATAAGAATGTGAGCTTGCCCTGCCAATACAACATGGACGTTCACTAACAGAAAAGAGCTATGACTTGCTTACTTCTTTCTTTCCTCTTTTCTTTTCTTTTCTTTTCTTTTCTTTTCTTTTCTTTTCTTTTCTTTTCTTTTCTTTTCCTTTCTTCTTTCTTTCTTCCTCTTTCTCTCTTTCTTTCCTTTCTCTCTCTCTCTCTTTGTCTGTCTCTCTCCCTTTTTCTTTCTTTCTGTGTCCTTTAAATTGTACCCAATTTCTGTCTGCAACTGGTTCCTTAAATACATTGGTTCCTGATTATTTCATTAACCATATACAATATACTCACTTTGAATTGTACAACTACTATGTGTGTATTTGAAGGGTGAACTGAGAGAGAAACACCATTGTGCTAAAAATAGAGACACTGAGATCCTTGCATTTTAGACCAAGAAGAGAAAAATCTCTAATTGTCCATCCTATATTTTCATTCTCTTTGTACTGACATACGGTTGGGCAATTACTGAAAAATTTTACAGGTAGCATCCTGGCCCTATGGTAAATTTGTATAACACTAATCACACTTAAATTATGTGATGGGTTCCATAGCATGTATTTTATGCCACTATTTATATATATTAGGCCCCAATTTGAAATTAGGGTGGGGTTGTCTAAAAATCTGCTTGCTAAAAAACTAATTTGCTGTTCTTTAAATGAAACCATGGTGTTCTTGAGTTTGCTGTCAGACACAATTAACATGCCATACTTTAATTTTATTAGTTGAATGCATGACCTGCAATGGGGAAAGCTATCGAGGTCCTATGGATCATACAGAATCAGGCAAGATCTGTCAGCGCTGGGATCGTCAGACACCACACCGACACAAATTCTTGCCCGAAAGGTAAAATACCAATGAATCTTGCTTCCAACAAATCTCTGTACAAACTATTATATGTTCCATGACAAACTTCCATGAAAACTCTCTTTGTATGATGTTTTTATGATGGGACATAAAAGTAGTTTAGAACTCCCCTGAACATATGGCCCTTTTCTGACAGTGTTGCTGCAGCTGGATATTTGGGAGAGGTGTCTTTTGGGGAAAAAGGATTTGTGATGAGATATATGAGAATATCAGGTGCACTTTTTATTGGTCTTGATTGACTAGATTGAGTCCTTAAAATCAGGAAGGTCTTTTTTTGGTTTTTTTGGAACCAGGGATTGAACTCAGGGACACTCAGCCACTGAGCCACATCCCCAGCCCTATTTTGTATTTTATTTAGAGACAGGGTCTCACTGAGTTACTTAGGGCCTTACTAAGTTACTGAGGCTGGCTTTGAACTCGAGATCCTCCTGACTCAGCCTCCCAAGTCGCTTGGATTACAGGCGTGCACCACCATGCCCGGCTTAAATCAGGAAGGTCTTGAACACAAGACCATAGTCAGGTGCAAAGTGGAAGCACTAACAGAGCTTTCTTTTTCACTTTCATAACAAAGAAAGAAAAAGAAAAAAGAGAGGGCCAATTCAGTGTTGACCACTTTGATAGGCCCAACCCATGATATGACTAATTACTGCTAAATGCAAGCACATCTCCCTCTAGAGCAGTATCTTCAGAGACACATTCTGTGGGTCATAATGTGTGTCACTTAGAATATGCCTGTAGAAAGCAAATGAAAACTGGGGCCAATAATTCTTTAGCTGTTTTATCCTGATGTATTTTAAAATTGCCAATAGGTTTAGCTTTTTCCAGGGGAAAGTTTTGAACTTAAAAGTTGAAAACATCATCAAAATTTTGTCTTTGGTTTGTTCACTTCACATGAAATGAAGGGAAAATATTAAAAGAAAAATTCCTTTATTTTTTACTAGAAAGAATAAAAATAGAAATATTGCAAAGAAAAACTAACTCTACCTTGCTTTGGAAATTGCTACAAGGAATTCCCTCTCTTCTACTTTTTTGTGGTTGCTATTTGTTAGTTTTTGCCTCTTGTTGTTCTTTTAAATGAAATTAAAACTCTTGATTTATATTTTTAAATGTATGTCTTTCTTTTAAGTGAGAGCAGAAGGGATGTGGTAGCAATTAAAATCAAGTCACCAATTCAGGACTCTGTTAATTTAAAGCGAGGTGGGATGTGGAGAAAGTGGTGTGATGGAGTTTGTCTCTTGCCCTGGTGGAGTTGAGGGCATGACCTAGAAGGTCTCCATTTTAAAACTGAGCTATCATTAGTAACAGAGCAATTGAAACCAAATTTCCAATTGAACTTTAAGCCCTAGAGGAGGACCTGTTTTTTTAATGAGCATTCTATATGCAGTCATTTTTTTTTTTTTTAAACAATCTTCTTAATTGGGCTGTATGAGAAAGGGATTCATCTGGGATCTGAATTGGTGGACAGGTACCCAATGGATCCAACTTACCCAGGATGATACTTCATACTTGTGGAATATGTGAGTAGATTCAATAATGATCAGCAGTCCCTATAAAGCAAAAGATGAAAAACCTGCACTTCCCTAGCTAGTGTTATCCAAACTAAGTAGAAAGCTATCTTGTGAGCTAAAGGCTAGGTGTGTTCCCAGGCAGATTTACGTGACACTTCTCTCGGTGTGGTTTGCAGATACCCCGACAAGGGCTTTGATGATAATTATTGCCGCAACCCTGATGGCAAGCCGAGGCCGTGGTGCTATACTCTTGACCCTGACACCCCTTGGGAGTACTGTGCAATTAAAATGTGTGGTAAGTTAGGGTCAAATTTATTGCTTCCTTTTCCTCTCACAGACTGGATCTAAGCAGGCGATTATTAGTGAGACAGGTTAACAACTATTTGACTTGATACTTTAATGTGTGCAGGTTTTAATATTTTAAGAATGTGTTACATAATCCTATCCAATCTTTTCAATTTTCAAAGAGTTGTTATTTTGAAAGAAGTACATACATAAATGCACACATATAAAAAGCATTTATACATATGGTAAAAATGTAAACATTCTAATGTTATTAAGAACATGGGGAAAAAAAAAATCCCAGGAGGAGAAAAAGATCAGGGAAGATACAGAGCATTGCAAAGTCATTGGGAAAGTAATAGTTGGACCTTAGATTCTTTCCTTCTAGTCCTCGATCCTTTCCCTACCTTTTCTCCTCAGTGACAGAACATTAGTTGCCCACTGGCTATGAACCTTTTGGTAAAGGACAGAGGTTGCAATGAAGAAAGTTAAGCCTTAAGTGCAGACCTTTGTCCAGCTCTCCTGAATTTATGCCCAAAACTTAATTTTCCTACTTCTTGTATCCCTTTAACTTTGAATATGTGGTCCTCTCTTCTGTGCTGTGGCTAACTCCTATGTTTTTGCTCTTTGAAATTATACTGGAGAGTAATAAGATAGGGACATATTTTTGTTTTCACAAATAGAGCTCTTCTCTTTTCAACTGGAACCTAAAAAGCGTTCAGATCAATAGAGTTGCACCAATGTGTTAAGATGCGATAATGTTTAAGTTGGCATGATAATGTTGCATATAGGTATGATATAGAGAGACAAATAATCTGCACAAGGTCAGGGACCAGCAGCTGAAGTAACACAATTATGAGAACATGGATAGATATTTGCATATTTCTCTATAGAAGCCTAGCGTGGTTAGTATTCTGAAGAATTCTAACAGTATTATTCCCCCTATCGTGCTGCCAAGTGAATCTCTCTTCCTTTAGAGTTACTAATAAATCGAAATCTTTTGGCAACTCATAAAGCCCATAGAAAGACGATGTGCGTGGCATATGTGATATAGATACAGAATCTGAAAACCTCTCAGGATGAAACACAATGTTTTAAGGAAACTGAATCATCTGTTTTGTACTTTTAGAAAAGATGACTCCTGTGACAGTGTTGCTCTGCATAGATTGGGTTTGTGCCACTCAGTGACTTGTTTAATTGTATTAATCTTCCTGTCATTCTGCATCAGTTAGGTACAATAAACCAACTGTTTCCCTTCTCTCTCTCTCTCTCTCTCTCTCTCTCTCTCTCTGTGTGTGTGTGTGTGTGTGTGTGTGATGTGTTTGGTACTCTTATAGATCTTTTCTTGAATAAGATCAGAATTAACACACATGTTCATGTGCACATTCACCCTGTAGCATGATTGTACTCATTAAGAAGTCCAGTATTGCCCGTCTCTTTGGTTCTGAATCTTTTGGATACTTTTAAAAGAGATTGGGAGATGAAAGAAAGAAAATGAATATGACGCTTCCTAAATATTAAATAGGTTTCTTTTTCTTTTCTGTCTAAAGGGGAACTGGCTAGTTATATAAGTAACAAGCAATAATTCTGATGGCTGTGTTAAACAGAGTGTGGTGCTTGCTTCTAATAAAATGTTAGAATTTGTGAGCCAAACCTATGTTTCTCAAATTAAAATAATCTTCTGAGCTTTGAAATGTTTAAAATATTTTTATTGAAGGACAACTTTTAGTTTAAGAATCATTTATGTTTGCTCATATAGAGATAGGAAAAGGCTACATTTTTATTTTTTATTTATTTATTTTTTTTCTTTTTTTACCCCCCACCCCGCCCCCACCCCTCCCTTCCCTCTATGCTATCTATCCTTCCTCCATTCTTGCCACCCTTCCCCCCCACATTATGCATCATTATTCATTTATCAGAGAGACCATTCGGCTTTTGGATTTTTGGGATTGGCTGATCTCACTTAGCATAACAGTCTCCAACATCATCCATTTACCTACAAATGCCATAAGTTTATTCTTCTTTATGGCTGAGTAATATTCCATTGTGTATATATACCATGGTTTCTTTATCCATTCATCTACTGAAGGGCATCTAGGTTGATTCCATAATCTAGCTATTGTGAATTGAGCAGCTATGAACATTGATGTGGCTGCATCACTGTAGCAATCTGATTTTAAGTCCTCTGGGTATAGGCCAAGGAGTGGGATAGCAGGGTCAAATGGTGGATCCATTCCAAATTTTCTAAGGAATCTCCACACTGCTTTCCAGAGTGGCTGCACCAACTTGCACTCCCACCAGCAATGTATGAGTGTACCCTCAGACCCATATCTCTAATGAACATAGATGCAAAAATTCTTAACAAAATTTTAGCGAATCGCATACAAAAGCATATTAAAAAGATAGTGCACCATGATCAAGTGGGTTTCATCCCAGGGATGCAAGGTTGGTTCAACATCCGGAAATCAATCAATGTAATTCACCACATCAACAGACTTAAAGTCAAGAACCACATGATTATTTCAATAGACACAGAGAAAGCATTTGATAAAATACAGCACCCCTTCATGCTCAAAACACTAGAAAAAATAGGGATAGTGGGGACATTCCTTAACATTGTAAAGGCTATTTATGCTAAGCCCACAGCTAACATCATTCTAAATGGAGAAAAATTGAAAGCATTCCCCCTGAGAACTGGAACAAGGCAGGGATGCCCTCTTTCGCCACTACTATTCAACATTGTTCTTGAAACTCTAGCCAGAGCAATTAGACAGACCAAAGAAATTAGAGGAATACGAATAGGAAAAGAAGAGATCAAACTATCCCTATTTGCTGATGACATGATTCTCTATTTAGAAGATCCTAAGAATTCCACCAGAAAACTTCTGGAACTCATTAATGAATTCAGTAAAGTAGCAGGATATAAAATTAATACTCATAAATCTAATGCATTTTTATTCGTAAGTGATGCATCCTCTGAGAGAGAGAAATTAGGAAAACTACCCCATTCACATTAACCTCAAAAAAAAAATAAAATACTTGGGAATCAATCTAACAAAAGATGTGAAAGACCTCTACACTGAGAACTACAGAACACTAAAGAAAGAAGTTAAAGAGCATTTGAGAAGATGGAAAGATCTCCCATGTTCTTGGATAGGCAGAATTAATATTGTCAAAATGGCCATACTTCCAAAAATGCTATACAAATTCAATGCAATTCCAATTAAAAGGCTACATTTTTATTAAAATAATAACATAAAGTTGACATTCTAAAAAGCATGCAAGATGAGAGGTAAGGTTTTTTAGAGTATTATAATTGTACATAGTTTTGGGGATCATTCTGATAAAATTCCATATTTGATTTCAATCATCATTCTCCCCCTTTCTTCTCCCCTCTCCCACTAGTCACCCTCCTCTACTGATCTTCCTTTAACTCCTTTATGTGTTTATTTTAAATTCATACTTTCCACATATACATAAAGGTGAAATTCCCTTTGGTACCTTTATATATGCATATAACATCATTTTGCCAAATTCATTCCATATTTCTTTCCCTTTTCCATCCTTCTTCCTTCTCATTCTCCTATTCTACTCCATTGTTCTTCCCTCTAACTTTATGATATTCAATTTTCTCCCCTGTTGCTGTCTTTCCCTTATATTGCTCTGGCTTCCACACATGAGAGAAAACATTCAACCCTTGTTTTCTGAGTCTTTCTGAGTCTGGCTTATTTCACTTATCATGATTATCCCCAGTTCCTTCCATTTGCCAGCAAATGCCATTATTTCATTCCTCTTTAGGGGCAAGTAAAACTCCATTGCTGACACATGACCCTTTCTGCTGTATTGTAGTTTACTTTTCTAAGGCAAAAAGGATATTATCTCTAGTGCCTTGGGCTTCTGACCTGTATACTCTCGGCTTTTCCAAGAGCTCACCTGATTAGGATGGACTCACCTAGATTAACATCCCCTTAAAAATCAATTTATAGCAACTATAATTATATATGCAAAATCTCTTCACCTGTGTTGGTGTAATGAAATCTAATCACGAGTTTCCTTGTATAGGGTCTTATTGTATTCACAAGTTTCATCCACACTCATGGGGAGGTGATTACATAGAACACACATGCCAGTGCATGGGGATCTTGGGAACCACACACATATTTACTTGTCTGGTTTGTAGCAAATAATTACTTATCTGATTGCAATTGATTTTTTTTTTTTTTGCATTATTAAATTCTTGGAACAGCATTCAGGTTATCTCTTAGTCTGGACCAGCTAAACTCATTCTGGGTTTTGAATATGTTTGAAGAAAATAATAGAGTTGGTAATTGTTTCACTTATTCTCTTGAAAGTTGAAGAGGGGTTTTAAAGCTCTTGACTCATAATTTCTTATCATTTATTTAAAAAATAAGTTGCTTTTATTTATTAAAAAATGGTACTTTCCATCAAGTGTCAGTAATTCTTATTTTGATTCTACAGAATAGTTGTGATTTGTTAGGAAAGGACTGGGTAGAGCCTCATGGTAGAGGACTGGGTAGAGCCTCATGGTATTTAAGACTTGGCAACTAGGTTGATGGGGGTAGGTTGTGGAAGATGATTAGAAAAACTAAATTGACAAGGCAGATTAAGCAGAATCCAAAAGTAGCCAAAAAGTTGCCATGAGAAACACCGAGAATAAGCAGGAAGAGTGGCCTTATCTGACTTGTGATCTAGAATTTTATTCTCCAAACTGATGTGCATGAAACCCAGAGAACAAAAAGACTCTTCCAAGAGTCTGTGGTATAGACTCATGATTCAGCTCTTTTATTTGTGCATGAATTATTTCCCAAAGTCCTCAGCCTGAGATGTGCATGCTCCTCAGAATTTGGGAATGTTCAATAGCTGCTTTCCCATCCACTATGCCCTTTCCTGCTTTCTTGGACAAAGTGGGATTTCTTTTTCCTCTTGAATCTACTATAGTACATTGCCCTGGGTTGTAAAAACATTTGGGACTCTAAACAAAGAGATCTTTGAAAATATATTAAACATATATGCATGCTGTTTGTCATTATGAATCACTAATAGTTGTATAACTCTGTCCAGCAAATATACAAATATGCACGCGTGTGTGTGTGTGTGTGTGTGTGTGGTGTGTATATGTGCACGCACAGGCATGCATTTATCTCTTAAAACCTTGTGGTCACAGGAAATCTTAAAATTGAATTGCAATGTATGAAATCTTTCAGAGCACTAGAATGCAGTGAGGGATAAAAGACCCTCCCACATAAAATACAGGTCAATAAGGAATAGGAGTACAAATTAAGGCAGTCAGCAGTAGAAAAACGAGATGAGGAAGGACAACCACTGAAGGATCCAACTACTGAAGATTAAATGTTGCTCATTGTCTGCAAATATGTCCCAAGGTGCACTGCCACAGGCTGCTTAGCCTTCCTTCTTGCTAGATTCCTGAAAAGGGGTTATCAACCCAAATGTCAGCAGACCACAAATATTTCAGCTATATAAAACTTTCAACAGGGTTCTGAGAAGATGGAATATTAAGATATTGCAAACGCAACGAATTGAAAGTTCTGTATGGTCCTTAAACTATTGATTTTCTTATGGTTTTCCTCTCTAATTAGTGTATAGTCCACATAGCTGTTTGTTCTGTATTTTAGTTCACTACTTTAAGGGGAGAAATAGTATTTATAGAAACTATGTTTTTCTGAAGTGAACTATAATAGGTTGCTGACAACTGAAAATCTCCCTTGTGATTGATGTCCCTTAGAAAATTTCATTGATTTTTAAAAATCATTTTCAGAAACTTCTTGGATTGAAGTTACCTGTATACTCTTCAACATTATTGGGAACCCCAAATTGTGTGGACTATATGACTGAACAATTAATATGTTAGAAATTAAAATGGAAACTTAAAAAACAATTTATTAACTATGACATTGTAGTTTTTTTGCAAAGCTAGAATTTTTGCAATTGTCTTAACGTCATCTTAATTGAAGACTGCTGGGTATCTTGCATTTGCTTCTGCCTTCAGTCTTTCAGTCTTCTGGTATAGCACGAATCACATGACACCTGGAAACTCTACTATATAAAGGACAAATGATTTCTTAACATTTTTATAGAGATAGTTTTGATCTCAAGTGTCCCTGGACTCTCTCACCTAGTTTTTTGCTAGGTGTCAGACCTAGTAATGCTGCTATGGTCTCCTTAGAGCACACTAACCAGGAAACACCTGTTGGCTGCTCCAATTGTTCCCCATCTCTCGCTACTAGCAACCTGTCAGGTTGGAGACTTCTTCATTACCATTTTCTCTGATTTTCTTCAATAATCCTGCAGCAGGGTCTACTTTGCTGTTTAAATCTGATTCAAATATCAAAAGCCTAGAAAAATCCTAGATGTAGCCCTTTCTGTGCCTCACATTCAATCTATCAGCAAGAGCTGCCAATTTTATCTTCTATGTAAGTACCCTGCAAAAATGGCCATTTTAGGTCACCACAGTCCTCTTTATGCAAGAGAGTTTTAGTTTTCATTGTGAATATTTGAACTTCTGAGTTGACTTATCTCTATATGTTCTGTTTTCCCCCTCCTGTCCCTCTGCACATGCAAAGAGAATGATATTTAAAAATCCGATGCTAGTATTCCTCATCCCTAGCACACACCACACAAATGCACATGACTTTAAAGACCCTTCAATGATTTCCTTTGATTCCAGGGAAAGGACAAAACTGACTCCTCTCCCTCATCTCTAATCTAAACATGACCTCATGTACCTCCACCTTTTTCTCTGTGCTCTCTTGCTTTGTTTCTCACCACAGTGGTTTTATTCCTGTGACTTATATTTTCCATGATCTCATTATAGTTTCTTCACCTCTGCTGTCCCCTGTGTCTTGAAAAATTTTCTACTCCTTCTTCACCTACTTGACGGCTACTCATTATTTAAATTTTAACTTAGCTATCATTTCTTCCATTATTGATTTTTTAATTCAACTACCTGACTTGGTCAAATACATTATTTCATATTCACCATAATACACCTCTCCTCCCATGTACAGGTGTTCAACAAATACTGAGTCAATCAATGAATATTACTTTCCTAGAAAGCTTTTTATTTTTAAAAATTTCTTGGTTTTTCTTCTGAAATTCTAGAATTTCATATGGAAAAATTAAAGGAAGGTTATTTCAAACTTTCTTCCCCTCACCTTAACTCATTCTAGGTTTTATGTTTTCCTGGGCTAGTTATTTTATTTGCTGCTTGTTGTCTTGATGAATTTTTTTTTTAGCCACCAAAAATAGACAAATCTTCTTTTACCTCTATTTTTCTCATCTCTTTCCTTTTCTTTTCTTTTTTTTTAATATTCCAGACAGATACTTAGGTATCCAGAGCAGTTTTAGAGGTATGTCCTAGGCAGAACTTTTATAGCAAAGGTTTCTATTGGAGGCATTAGAATGGACTGATTTGTATTCCCCCATAATTGAAATATTGAAACCCTAGTCCCCAGTGTAATTATATTTTGATACTGGAATCTTAAGAGGCAATTAATGTTAAATGTAGTTATAAAGATAGTCCCTAACCTGGTAGGATTGATGATGGCCTTATAACAAAAGGAAAAGAGAGTTCTCTGTTTCTTCATCATATGAGGACAGAACAAGCCAGAAATAGAAAAACTAAGAGCCAGTTGACCAACACCTTGGGACTGCCCAGTCTCCAGAAATGTGAGAAAATAGATGACTGTTGTCTGAACTACCAAGCCTGTGGTACTTTGCCATGGCATCATGAGCACATTAGTATACATTTATTATCATTGTTAATAAATAAGAAAATTCCTCTTAGTAAAAATGAATTTCAGCCTCATTTAAAGAGAATATTTTTATCTTTCAAAATTCAGTGTTTCTGTATGTTAGCAAAATAATTATAACAAAACTTTCCTTCTGAGAGAAAATGAATTGTTTCATTGAATTTTATTAATTTATCCAAAGTCAGAATATAGATTTGCAGAAAATCTTATGGTCTCTGAGTCAGGAAGAAATAATACTATCAATACCCTTTCTCAAGGGAAACATCTTTTACTTGGATGTCTTTTCCAAGTCATCTTCTAAGGAATAAGACTATAGAATTGAAGACCTTTCATGAAAGTCTTGTCTCCTGAGCATTTTGTACCAGAAAAGACTTGGACACAGTCCAGGGAAAAGTTTCAGATATGAATCCTGGCTTCACATGGAAGGCAAACGTGCAAGCAATTTGAGGTTTGTACATTGGAGGTCTTTACTACTTTCCCATGTCAATTTTTAAAATGAAAAAACTCTTTAAATTTACTGTGAGCCTGATCCTGCCCTTTGTGGCCCAAAGAGCATAAGAACTGTTGATGGGAGAGTGGCTTTATACCCTTATCCTTGCTCTCCAGGGACCATCACAAAGCAAATCCTGTGCTCTTCAGTAGCTGAGAATAAGAAGCAGTGAGTTGGATTGAACAGCTCCAAGGGATAGTCAGGTATTTGTTCACTGGACTGTGAAGCAACTTGTTCTTAGCTATAGGAAAAGCTGCTGCAGCTTATCTCCTTTTGGGAAATCTGATTTTCTTTTAGCAGGGTTGGGATGTGGGGAAGGCCTGTAAGCGTAAGGATTTACTTACCCGTATAAAACTTATAGAGCCCAGGTGTGGCTCTTTGTAACATACATGTGCACTTGTTCTCTCAAGCTGCCATTCACAGATACCAAGCTTGATTCACAGATACCATCAGGGCCATGTGGCCTCTTTGCAAGACCTTGGCCAACCCTTCACAGAGAAAACTGATCAGATTGTTAGTGATCTTTTCTACTGATTTCTGTTTCTCTGGGGGTGCTTGTCCCAAGAATTAGATAACAGTTAATGCTCTTCATCTAAAATACATATATGTATATATATGTACATATATACATATATATATTTTCAAACTTTAATACTCCCTTCAAATATGATAGCAATCGAATAATATAACATTCATACCAGCAAAGCAAAATGGTCCAAGAGGCACCCATTGTATTTGGTCATTTACTAACAGGACAGTGAAAATTTTAAGTAACAAATATTGTTTTCCTTAAAATATTTCCAGACAGAAAACTTCATGTCAATCATCAAAGGAAAACATTCCTTTATTCATGGGCCATGGAGGATCATATAAATATCTTCAAATCTGTTTCCAAAGCATGGCCACTACTGACACCCCTGGCAAAATATTTTATCTGTGAGGAACTCTCAAAAGAGTTCCTGGTGTTTTCAGTGTGAACTTGGTAGAGACTTGGAAAAATATTTGTGTATATGGGGATGCTGTATTTTGAAAACATGTTGCTTTATCTCAACTTGATCAGCTTCAGCTGATGTTCAGAGAAGTTTCTGTGCTTTTTTAACACTTAGTTTGGCCACTGGAGACTCTTCAAAACCCTCCCTTGTTCGTGTCTCATGTTAAAAGATTAAGTGCAAAGGAATGCCTTTCCCAATATTTAACAGCCCTTGCCAAATCAATTATCATGAAGTATTTGTTTTGCTTTTGCACCAGGTTTTGATATTTATACAGTAGGGCAGCAGAAGGAGTCTATTTTACTGCAGTTAAGACATAATTCATTTTATTTGGATAGTATGAATGTGAGCAGCAAAGATCTAACATTTATATCATGGTTAAATGGTCTATGTATAAATCATTCACCTTGGTCCTCATTAGATAGTATTTATTAAATAACTTCACAAAGTCTTGTCATAACTCTTATTTATCAATGAATTATTTAGTAAACTAAATAAACTAATATTTTGTACTTGTAGTTATACTACTTTATCTTTATTCACCTATATATTATTTATCCTATACATCATCATCAGAATTATGTGGTTTTTGTTTATGAGATTGTTTCTAACAGATGAATGCCAAATAAGATAAATACAGATAACATTGATTTCCAGCAGGTACTTTGTTCTTATAATTACTAACTGAATAATGCTAGCTTGTGGTCAAAATCATGAGAAAATATTTTCAATGAATTAAAACAGAAGACAAATTAGAAGTTAGCTGGACTTGGTGGCATACACTTGTTATCCCAGAGGCTTAAGAGGCTGAGGTGGGAGAATGGCAATTTCAAAGCCAACCTCAACAACTTAATGAGGCCCTAAGCAACTTAGTGAGACCCTGTCTCAAAATAAAAAAAATGAAAAAGGGTTTGGCATGTGGCTCAGTGGTTAAGCACCCCTGGGTTCAATCCCTGGTACTAACAAAAAAAAAAAAAAGAAAGAAAAAATGTATATATATATATATATATATATATATATATATATATACACACACACACACATATGCATATATATACACACACATATATAAGTGTATATATACATATTATATATATGTAACTTTATATTACATATGTATATAATATATACACATAGATAAGTATATATACACATATAAGTATATATATAAGCATATATGTGTATATATGTGTGGATATATGTATATGTGCTTATATTTGTGTATATACACTTATCTATATATGTATATATTACACACATACATATGTAATCCAAAGTTATTAAATGCTTATTAAAATAATAGATTAAAAATAATAGTTATTTAATTTTATTACATCTTTTTATTATTATTATTATTTTTATTTTGGGGGGGTTCTTAGGGCACTCAATCATTGAGCCACGTTCCCACCCTATTTTGTATTTTATTTAGAGAGACAGGGTCTTACTGAGTTGCTTGTGCCTGGCCATTGTTGAGGCTGGCTTTGAACTTGTGATCCTCCTGTCTCAGCCTGCCGAGCCACTGGGATTACAGGAGTGTGCCACCACACCCAGCTAGATATTATTCCATCTTGATGAACTTTTCTACATCTTGATGAGGTCTCATGAAAATTTTTTTTATTTGATATAATATTGCCTTCCAATTCATAAGCAGTGATCCTTTATATTGTGTAATTTTGGAAATTCCAAAAAATTTTATTTTCTACTTCCAAAGTAGAATGTCAAGTAATTCAAATTCTTTCATCTGAATTCAAAATATTTTCTTTTTTTTTTTTTGTATTTAACCATGTTAACATACTTTGTTCTTTTTAGGGACTATGTAGTGACTCTTTATGTCAAAGGCTTTAAAATAGGTTTTGAAAGTTTTAGAACAAAGCATAGAGAGTCAGATAATGAGGATTTTATAGTTACTGTTTACAAAAGTGAAAAATTCTAATGAAATTTGGTTGAAAACCTCTGCAGTTGAGATACAGAATTAACATCAACAGCACAGATCTCTGAACTTGACATTGAAATTTTGGTGGCTATTTTAGACTAGAAGTGTTTCTCTCGTATTTTTGTACAAATAGGGACTTTTCTTTAAGATAGAATTTTTCAATATAGATCTGTCTTATAACAGAGACCTCCAAAATTAAAAAATTTCCTTCTAATAAGGAAAGTACGTATCTTCTTTAAGTCTTTAAATTTTATGACCTCTCCATATTTTCTGATGCTTATGTGGTTGCTTAACTCACTGCTTAGGCCAGATCTTGATTTCCTAATGAGTTATGATAATTTGTTTACTCTAATAATCTCCCTTTTTCTGAAGTGTATTTAAACTTGTTTTTAAATTTAAGGCTATATATATTGCTTTAAAAAGTAGAACTTTGAAAAGTTATCTATGAAAAAATTTGAAATTCCAATCACCCTTGTTGAATAAGAAATTTCAGAAATGATATTTGATATTTGGCCTGATATTAACAGCCTACTGTAGGTAGGCTGTTTACTCCTTTCCCCCACCCCTTTTTTTCAACGTGAAGTTACCTTCACATAGAAGAAACAGCCCTTTGAACATGGTTCCCTGTTTAGAAATTCCATAAGATAATGACCAAATCCCCAATTATCTGAATATTTTATTCTTTTCTTTGTTTCATTGGATTGATTGTTATCCAGCAAGTCATATCAAGGTCCAAGGAACAGAGTATGTTAATTTCTGATAGACTTACCATTGAATTAGGTTTTCAGATGGGAGTGTCCACATCTAGCCAATGGCAACCCTGTTTGACACCTGGGTTCAATGAGATGGGGTCTGTGGATTATAGGTACACACACCAGGATAATACTTAAGAGGAAGGGTTCCATAGTGAACACACATAACATAACATAACACAATTAAATAGGGAAGTAACAGAGTTGAAGTGCTTGAGGCAGGCAATGAAGTCTCTGAAAAGATTCATGGGAATGTTTTATATTAGCTGTCCCTAGCTATGAACTCCTTTCCCTTGTCAGGACTCTTAAGTCTTGACAGAGGTCACAAGTTTGCTGTCCAAGAGCTTGAGCTCAAGAGTTAGGCGTCTTAGTCTCTTTCCTGCTGCTATAACAGAATACCATGGTCTGTGAAGTTTATAGAAAATTGAGATTTAGTTTGGCTCACAATTCTGGGAGCCAAAAGTCCAAGATTGAGAGGTGGCATCTAAGAAAGGGCTTCACACTACAACAGAACAAAATGGAAGAGCTCAAGAGCAAGTGGGCACAGGGGCAGGAGACAAAACACAAGGGAAGTTGTACTTAATAATGACCAATTCTCAAGAGAATGAGACCACTCCTGTCAGAAAGGCATTGATTCCTCTTATTGACCTAATCACCTTTTAAAACGCCTACCCCTCCCCCCCAGTACTAGCATGAGGCAGTCAATGAGGCAGAGGGGAGTGAAGGGAGGTGAGAGGATACAAGGATGAGAAGGATAATAGAATGAATTAGTCATTATTACACTATGTGCATATATGATTGCATGACCAGTGTAATCCTATATCATGTACAACCAGAAGAATAAGAAGTTATACTCTATTTATGTATGTGTCAAAATACATTCCCTTGTCATGTATAACTAATTAGAACAAATAAAAAAAAAGTCAACATAATTCCAGAGGAAATAGCCATATTTGAACCATAACAGTGGGAGAATCAAAACTGTTCTTATAATATCCAATGAATGCATTTATTTTTCTCTTCCTTTCTATCATATATTTTATAACTAGATATGAAATACATCATGACAATCTTGACCCATTTTAGAGTTATCACCCTTAAAAACCTTCCCCATATTTTCAGTCTCTTCAAATCTTTAAACACTTTAACTCAAATCATCAGAAATATCATAACTTAATAACATTTGTTCTGATAAAATAAAATTCCTCAGGATCTATGAAATTCATCTTATTTTGTATTTTATCAAAGACCTTGAGGTGATTATTAAACCCATGAAGGATCTGGGTAACTAGTACCAACTTTTTCTATGCAAGTAATCTCTCCTAGTCTGATAATTTTGGTCTTCCTGAATCAATACATAAAGCAATACCACTGTATTTTCATTTTCTAGATTATCATCTCTCAGTTAACTCTTTATAGCTTTATCTCTGGATATTTTTATCTCCACTTGAATTTCTTTTTAATTTAGGATATTTCTGAATCTTATTTCTATCCTTAAGTAAGAAAATTTGAACAATTTTAAATGAGTTGAAACAAAGTTATTTAAAAGGAATTAGTGGAAAATTATGTACACAGCACATTCCAGTGTTTGGGGTGGTCATTAATGTGATCTTCTCCCATGTTTTTTACCCACAAAGCTTCATAGGAAACTTTAAACTTAGGTTATACTTAGTTTGCTTATGCATAGTTCATGAAACTTAGTGAAACGAAAGATTCAGCCACATAATGTAATAATTATTTGTATGAGAAAAATAAATGCAATTTAAATGCAATTTAAGAGCCATTTAAATAAATTTGCACTGTTAAATATAGAAAACTTTCATAGGCATCCCTAATCTCTGAAGGCATGTCTAATTCTGGCCTCTTCTTTATAAAGGAGGTACATCTAACTCTAGTATGGAATGAATGAAAGAAATTTATTTTAAATCTTAAATCATTTTAGATGAATTAAAAACTTGATTTTTATCTAGAAATATCTTTTATGTCCATTTAATTTATAAAGGTAGCTAGGAAGTTTATATTGACTTTGCTTTATCAAATCATATTCCCTTTGATAAAATATATATATTTTAGTTGCTATAGAATATTTTGAGTTACATTTTCATTGAGTGAATAAAAAACACAAAAAGTGAGAGTTCAGCCATGCCTGGTGGCACATGCCTGTAATCCCAGTGACTCTGGAGGCTGAGGCAGGAGGATTGCAAGATCAATGCAGCCTCAACAACTTAGTGAGGCCCTAAGCAACTTAGCAAGACCCCATCTCAAAATAAAAAATAGAAAGGATTGAAAGGGCTGGGGATATGGTTCAATGGTAAAGTGTTTCTGGATTCAATTCCCAGTACATAATAATAATAATAATAATAATCCAGTTTAATTTCGTGCAACATACAGATTCAATGCAATACTCATCAAAATACCAATGAAAGACTTCACAGAACTAGAGAAAAGGTCCTAAAATTAATTTGAAAGAATGAAGAACCCAAATTAGCTGAAGCAATTCTAAGTCAAAAAAGCAATGCTAGAGGCATCACAATACCTGACTTCAAATTATATTACAGAGCTATAGTACAAAAATATGGTACTGGCATAAAAACAGGCACAAATGCACTTAAAAAACTTAATACCAAATAACAATGGCAACAAAAGAAGAAGAAATACAAATGGCCAATGAATACATAAATGTTCAATACTGTTAGCAATTAGGGAAATTCAAATCAAAACTGCATGAAGAATTTATGCCAGTTTAGTTAGAATTGCAACCATCAAGAATCCCAACAATAATAAATGCTGGAGCAGATGTGGAGAAAAAGGAACACTTTTCTACTGTCGGTGGGATTGTAAATTAATATAAACACTATAGAAATCAATATAAGGTTTCTCAAAAGATAGGCATTGAACCACCAGCTATTCCACTCCTCAGTATTAATTCCTGAAGAATTGAAGTCAGCATACTACAGCCATACATGCATACCCATTTTTACAGCAGCACAATTTCCCATAGCTGGACTATGAACCTGCCTAGGTATCTGTCATAGATGGCTGAATAAAGAAAATGTTGTATATATACACAATGGAGTTTTAGTCACCATCAGGAAAAATGAAATTATATTATTTGCAGGAAAATAAATGGAGCTTGAGAATATTATTGTTAACCTTTTTAGCCAAACTCAGAAAATCAAGGGTTGTATATTTTCTCTCATGTGGACACTTGAGAAGAAAAAGGAAAAGAAAGTTGGTGGTGGCAGTGGGGTGGGCTCTCATGAAAACTGAATGGAGATCGAGTGGATAAAAGGAAACAGGGAGAGGAGGGAGGGAAGGAAGGAGATATACTGGGAAATGAAAGTAGTCAAATTATATTGTTGTATAGTGTGCATGTACAAATATGAAAGGAATCCCATAATTATGTGCAGCTATAATGTACTGATAAAAAATGGAAAAATAAATCAAGAAGAGCACCCAAAATTTTATTTTATTTTATTTTTTCCCTATTTATGGAGGGTTAAATGATCTTCATGAAGAATGGTAAGCATTGTTATAAAGTTGGGGGAAAAAACAGGAAATAGATCTTCCAAGGAACTGATTCATTTTTAATACCAACAAGTTGATTTAAGAGAAAAATTTTATATATTTACTTCAAAGGTATTTATCATCGAGAGAACTCATGGTTAATTGCACTACTGATTTTGTATGTATTTAAGCAACTTGATTTTAGGAATAACAATACAGTCACTTCAGAAATACTATATATATTTAGCATATATAAGTTATAGTGTTATGTTAAAGTAAAATGCTTTAAAGAACTATTCAAGAATAAATTAATTTAGGGTTGCAATGAGGGAAAAATTGGAAATGGAGATAATAATTTTAAGTTAAATTTCTTAATTCAGTTATTATAAAAAAGTGAACAAAAAATCTAGTAACACAAATGAAGAGGTGGATGACATCTTGAAATATTTTATATAAATTTATATTTCTGCCAATAGCTCACAGTACAATGAATGACACTGATGTTCCTATGGAAACAACTGAATGCATTCAAGGTCAAGGAGAAGGTTATAGGGGAACCATCAATACCATTTGGAATGGAATTCCATGTCAGCGTTGGGATTCCCAGTATCCTCACCAGCATGACATAACTCCTGAAAATTTCAAGTGCAAGTAAGTAAATTAGACAAATGTTACAAATTTTAGCAGACCCTGGGGGCGGGGGTGAGGCAGAATAATTACTTTTTACTGATTTCTGTGTCAGCAATTGTCTAACAGTAGTGTGCCCAAGTATAATCAGTAGTAAAGTGGGAGATTTGTCCTCTATTCAGAGTTTTTAATTCTTCAGTCTGGAACTTGACCTCACATAATCATTTTAAAAAGTCTTTTAGGTAATTCTGATTCAGAGGTTGAAGGACTATGTTTAGGTACACATCTCTAGGTTGTTTCAGATCACAGTTTTGCTCTTGAAAATCTATTTAGCTAATTAGTGATAATGATAACCACGCGTTTTTCAAACTAGTGCCTTCTTAAATTTTTATATTAATGTAGGGAAGGGGATCACATATATTTTTCTCTCATAAGAGAGGCACACCTTGATTTTAGTCAACACTTCGAATGATAAGTTTATAGCATAAAGATCTGTGAAAAATATTTTTAATAGCTTAAATGTTTTCGGTTGTTTCTGGATTTGTGTTAAGTGAAGTGAAACAATAGTTTAGGTGAACCAAGGAAAGAAACTGGCCTGGGATATCAGTTATGTAGTTGTTAAGTGCATTTTCCATGGGTGCTTGTGGTTTCACCACTTGGTTTCTGTTGGACAGGCACAGCCACATGCCATCTGTTTTTAAATTGTCCACCTTGTTATGAGGAACGGAAAATGATTGCTTTTGGAATTTATAACACACATGTCACTCATAATGGCTTTGCTGAAATAGCACCTATAAATAACATATATTAACTTTTAATAAGATAGCCAAACATCACAGGATGAAGAACTTTGAGAACTAATGGCTCATCCACTGGAAAGATGTTTATGGGTGTGTATGTGCTTTTGTGTGTGTGCGTTTGTGTGTGTGTGTTAGCTAATTCAGTAATTTGTTTTGATGGTGAACATCCATGTGTTGCATTTTTTGCATTATTTTATAATAACAAAATTTATAGTTGTCATTCTTGTTTTATTTCCCTCATTTCCTTCAGAGCAATTTATTTTCTATTTCTGACCCATGTGTTTCACCTCTCAGAAATAAATATCAAAGTAAAGAAAACAAGGGAAATTATAAAAGATTAGCTAAAAGGTACAAAAGGCGACAGTGTCTGTGCCATTCACACTAGATAACTTCTAATAACTGGTAATACCCAAATAAGAAGTTATGTATGTATGAGTACCCAATGAATTTTATCTGTAAGAAAAAGAGAATGATTCTAGAAACTGAATTCATAGACTTCCCAGTTAAATCCTAATTATCAAAAGTTTAACTGTTATATCTTACAGGAATTTAAACCATTCTTTATTAATTTTAGTATTTGGGTTAAATAACTAAAAGTAAACATCAAAAACCAAAGTATGAGATGTATTATTGTACTGTTAAAATGCAACTTAACATTTTGCTCAGAATACTTTTTACTATCTAGCAGAAAGGGGTGTGCTGGTCAGGTGTCTCTGGTTCTGTTAAGCACTATCTGCCCTAATACTAAGATTCCATGCAAATGACAATTTTGAAATAGAGGAACTTCAGTTATAACCATAACTGAATAATACTGCATGTAATGAATCACATAATTATGAGTCCACTTTAGTTATTTTAAATAATTCTTTCTGCAAATGAAATGAAAAGTCTTGGGGAAAATATTTTGGCAAATTTCTATACTTTCATTTTTGCTTAATCTATGCCAATAAAGTGCTTCTAGATATAGATTCTACAAGTGGTCCCAAACTAAAACTTTTGATGACCTTAGATATTCACTTAAATATCTTGCATTAAAGATATTAAATAATTTAACTAAGCAATTCTTTTTATAAAATTCAAATTTGTACAAATTTTATGTAAAATTCAATGTGTATATTTCATATGGACATAATTTTTAAAATATAAGTTCACAATGGTTTAAAGAAAATAAAGGGTTTCTTGATTTAAGATAATAATTTTATAAAAAGTCTAAAGGTTTGAATTTGAGTTATTATGTAAGCATTTCCTATATAATAGCTTTACCTATTGTCAATCTTTGTCTTAGATCATTTCATAACAGTTTTTGTCAAGACCTACTTTGAAAGAGTACTGATTTTCTAACCAAATGCAAGCTCCTTTCTTAGAACCTTTTCAGGTTTTGTTGGTCTATTTGGATATTAATGACATTGTAGTACTTTGAATTAGACCTGTGAGATACAAATACTGTGGTTTCTAACAGGTTTAATATTAATTTAGTTAAAATAATTTTCCAAGAATTTGATAAAAGAAAATATATATTCTTGTTTAAAAATAGCATATTTCAGGAAAACAAATCATAAATTCTGCATTTTATTTAATATGAACTTTATATTCAAATAGAAAACCTCTAAAATCCTTTTTAATATTGAGAATATAGCATAAATTTGCTTATAATTCTAAGCAAATAGAACTCTAAATACTGATATAAAATGCACTTGTACTATACTGACAACTTGCTATATAGTTAGTTTTCTGAACTATAACTAGGGCTTAATTTTATAGAAATGTTTATAAGGGTTTTGGTAATTTCTCTAAATCAAGAAAGAACTACTTTATAATTAAACAATCTATTCAGCAAATTAAAAACATCAAGAAAATACAGAATTCAAGGAAACAGTTATCAGTTTTTTGTGTGTCAAATCTTATAGTTTGCACTTCCATTATAATAAGAGTAATTGATAACTATTAATAACTTTTATTCTGCAGAGAGAGATACATTTTATTTTTATATTACGTATGCTCCATGAAAATGTAATAAATAAGAGGCCAGTGTTTTGAAACGGTATCAGTGGAGAGTCCCAACCTGGAGGATGGGCAACAGGAGTATGGTGGGGCCACTCTTCTCTTTCTTGAAGCAGTAATGTTTGTGTGGAACTCCAGGCCTTTCAAGGAAAGGACAACTGACATCTGACAGCACTTATTTCAGTAACTTGGGCATTGTTAGTCATATACACTGAATTCAAAATGTCACAACTATCCTAAGTCCATAAATGCAGAATTCTATGTGTAAACATGCATCTGGGTTTCTAGAAATGTAATAGCATTAAGTTTATTGATGTAAGAACCCAGACAATTTATATTACCCTGCTTATTCCTAATAGAGACCTAAGAGAAAATTATTGCCGAAATCCAGATGGGGCTGAGTCACCCTGGTGTTTTACCACTGATCCAAACATCCGAGTTGGCTACTGCTCCCAAATTCCAAAATGTGACGCGTCAAGTGGACAAGGTAATAACTGACAATTTGCTGTGTGGGCATGATTAAATTTAAGGGACATGCCTAAGGGAGGGTACATTTTATAGCAGAAGATCTAGTTCTTATTGCACTGTCCTTGCTGATTAGCTAAGAGGATCACCAAGTCTGAAGTTGGATTTAACTTAACCTTGATTTGCTTATTTATTTACTTATTTATGTGAATGCCGGGCACAAATCTAGACCCTGGATATGTACCAGTAAATAAACTAAATCTGACTCCAAAGAACTACATTCCAACAGACAAGAAAACATGCCGCCCCCCCCCCCAAAAAAAACCCCAATAATAAGGCTACTTTTATAAGTTTGTGGGAAGTGATAGAGGGATCTTCAGCTTAGAGCTAGAAAAGAGAGGTGCTTTTTATATTTTAATGGTCAGGAAGATGTCAGATTTTAAGGTAACCTTTAAGGAGGACCAGAAGGAAGTGAGGAAGCAGCATATGCCTTGTACAAATATATGTAAAGACCATTCTAGGAAAGGAAACTATAACTGCAAATGGCACAAGATGAGGGAGTGCTGGAAAAGTTAAAGGAAGTAAAATAAGCAGATCACTATGGCTGGCACAGAATAAGCAAGATGGAGAGCAGCAAGAAATGAGGTTGTAAAGGCTGTTGTGTTAAAATTCCATCAGCCTTGTAGGACCTGGATGGATTTGCACTTTTATTCCAAAAGGGAGGGGACTGTGTTGAAGTGCTCTGAAAAGTCATGTGATCTGACTTATTATCTGTATCATTCTGGCTGTCTTATATGAAATAGCCAGAATTCTTGACAAGGGTGCAAACAAGAGAACCAAAGTAGGTGTTTCAATAGATGAGAGTGACTTGGACCTGGGTGTAAGTGGTGGAGATGTAGTAGTGAGGTTTAGGATAAATAACTATTGTAATTGAAAACATAGGTGCTCTGAAGATAGCTGTTTCAGGGAACAATAGGAAAATCAGATCAAAATTGGTTTACAAAGAAATAATCTGTTAACGATTACTAATGTTGAACACTTGACATTTGTTGGTATATAATTAATTAAAAATTATAATTTTTAAGTGATCATATTCTATTTCAAAAAATTTAAAAATAATGCTTATGGTCTTGGTCAGTCCTAAACCATCTTAAAAAAAACCAATTGTTTCATAGATTGCCCCATGCATACATCTTCTAACCTTTACCTTTTTCTCTAGAGCCATTGTTCTTGAGCAACTCTGAAAATAGAGTTGTAGAGAGAAAAGGGGATGAGCTCCTTTTCAGTCAATTTCACTATTCTTTGGCAGACTTTAAAGGTCATTTGGAAATAATGTGGAAACCAGTAATTAAAGAACATTTGGTACCAGCTGAGGCTTCTGCATCCTTGTCTCTTTCACTTGAACAATTATCGATAATTTGTGAGTGAATGAAAAAAATGAGAATATTTTTATAAACTTCTGGTGTATATTAAAATGTTTTAATGTACATATGTGCCACTTATAAGAGGATCAGGTAATAGAATATGATAATTTTTATTTTTGAGGTTAAGCAGATGTTACTGTTTACCTAATAAATCTATTTAATAACAGATTAAAATTAGTTTGATGAAATTTAAAAAACTTGTCCCAATCTCAGATTGGCACAGCTGGTATTGAATATGACTCTCCTTATAATGTCTTTTTAAAGTATTCCCTGTTTTCTCCCTTTAATTCATTTTTTTAACAATATAGCCTACCTGATCAATGCAAATGTGCTAGACTCGATAGGGTACACAAACCTGTGACTTAGGAAACTGTTAGACAATTCAACATTCAGCTGTGAAATTTTAGCTATTATACCATTATATGGTGTACTATCAAGCTACTATATGCATTACTATTTATATATCTATGTATCTATCCATCAATCCATTTATCTTATATATATGTATTTCATCTCTCATTATCTCTCTGTATACAGAAATCTTTACAAGCATATCTAGAATCACATATAACTATATATATACATAAATATATAAGGGTGTTGCTCTTATATTTCTCAGAGGAATAGGAAATATAAATTTCACATATAGTTTAATGAGTTGGAAACCTTTTTTCAAATTTGAAAATATCTGAATTAAAATGTATACCAATATCATTCAAATTGGATATTAGATATCTATTAAAAGAAAATAAAAATGAAATTGTAGAATTTTTAAAAATGTTATGAAAACAATACTTATTAGATTATATGATACACTTAATTCAGTAAAAGAAAAAAATTGTAGTTTTAAATATTTATATCAATATTATGAAATAATGAAAATAAGTGAATGGAATTTCCAACTAAGAGTTGAGGCAAAAGAAAACCAAAAGAAAGAAGAAATAGTGATGAAAATGGAAATATCATCATGGACACTATTAAAATACAGATGATAATCAGAAACTATTTTGAAACTTTATACTCTAATAAAATAGAAAAAATCTTGAAGACATCAGCATATCTAGAGACATAGGATCTATCCAAACTGAGTCAGGAGGAGATACACAATTTAAATAATTGAATTTCAAGCAATGAAATAGAAGATGCCATCAAAAGCCTACCAACCAAGAAAAGTCCATGACCAGATAGATTCTCAGCAGAGTTCTATAGACCTTCAAAGAAGAATTAATACCAACACACCTCAAATTATTTCATGAAATAGAGAAGGAGAGAACCCTTCTATACTCCTTCTATAAGACTAGTATCACCCTATACCAAAACCAGACAATAACACATCAAGGAAAGAAAACTTCAAACCAATATCCCTGATAAACATAGATGCAAAAATTCTTAATAAAATTCTGGTAAATCGCATACAAAAACATATTAAAAAGATAGTGCACCATGATTGTTTTTCTCTTTAACACTGTGTTGGAGATATTATTCTAAGCAATAAGACAAGAAGCATATTGATTGAAAAGACAAAGTAAAATATCTCTACGCAATTATGTTATAGTACTATAATGGAAATGAAATTGAAACAGTAAAAAATTCACTAAGGTAGAAAGATACATAATTAATATACAAATATCACTAGAATTTATGTATAAGCCTGCAGATTTAAGGAGAAAACTCTAACAAGAACATGGAAATTTAGAAAGAAATACAAAATCTATGTGATAAAAATTTCAAGTCATTTCTGAAAAACCATAAAAAGGTTCAACATGTGGAAAAATACTCCTTGTTGTTGATGTTACTTGAACATCATAAATGTATAATTTCTACCTACACAGAAGTATATATTTAATGTAATATTAATAACTTCTAATATTAAATAAATTTATTCTAGATTTCTCAACAAATGATTATATAAATATAAAATGGAAAATCTCAAAAATTAAAACTAATCAGAGGGAATTAACCCTAACATTATAGTGTCTTACAAAGGATTTATAATTAAAGAGTATAGCTCTCGCACATGAAGAAAATTAGAATGAAATAGAAAGTCCAGAAATATACCTAAGTGCATATAGATTGTGTTATATTAAAAATGTCAAGGTATATTACTAGATGAAATATGAAATTTTAAAACATAACAATGAATCAGCAGGGGCACCATTTAAAAATAAGAGACAAAATTAAATCCATTTCTTGTATTATACTGGAAAAAAATTCCAAATGGATAAAAAAATCTAAATGTAAAAATGTAAACCATATAAGTTGGGCACATCAATACCACAATCTGAATATATAGTTGTGATAACATGCAAAATCAGGTGCAAAAATTTTTTATAGCTTGTAATAGGGAAACAAGCTAAATGTTCATGGAAATAGCCGCACAGTGGAGTACTGCAAACCTGTCAAAATAATGATAAAACTCTCCATGAACTGATATTAAATAGTTTTCAGGTATATGGGTTATTTTTGAAAAAAGGAAGGCCCAAAATTACGTTCGTTATACTACTAGAAATAAGGGTTTGGCTATAACTAGTAAAGACTGAGACATAAGAATAAATATATGTGATATTTACATAAACATACAAATTGGCATATTAATATCATGTAGTGTATATGTCTACAACTTATTTTTGCTAGATATCTAACAAAAAGTAAAATCCACAACGGAGCCATAAAAGTAAAAAATAAAGAAAAAATCAAAACAAAAGAAAACCCTAGACAGAAACCATAAACTAGAAACCCATTACTTATAATGGCAGATATGTAGTAGAAATGAAATGTCCTATAAGACAAGTGACACGTCTCTGAGTATACCCTTTCATATACTTTTGACAATTAACCAACGTTAGTGTTTTAAATAACCAAAAAGTATTATCAAAAAAGAAGGGAGAAAATACAGAAATGTGTCAATCTGTTTATCAAACACATACCATTATGATAAAGTAAATAAATCCAGATAATGTTTGCATACAATTCATCAATGGTATAAACCTTCATTGGAATATATTTCAAGGCTAAATTAACTGTAGATACATTTTACTCTTTAAATTGTAGGTTTGTTGTTAATATTAGGATGTAGCAAGTTTAACCTTATTTTCGGACATTGTAAAATTAAGTAGATTCAAAATGAGATGTAGGAGAAGAAGAACTCTGAAGTGCTAGATAGGCATTAGAGGAATCAGTAGTTAAAAATACATGCATCCACGCATGCACACGCATGCACACACACATGCTGCATAGCCATATCAAATGAAAGGGAGCTGAAATTAGGAAGTGCTTAAAAATTCATGTCTTCCTCTCAAGAACTGATAACCCTCATCTAATCAAGAGGAAAACATCTTGAAAACAAACCCAGCTGAGGGTTTTTTATTTTTATTTTTACAAAATACCTGACTAATTCTTTTCAACACCATCAAGGTCATCAAAAACAAATTCAGCCACATCTAGATGAGTTTAGGAAACATAACAACATACCATAATGTGGTCTCATATGGTTTCCTGGAACAAAAAAGAGGGTGTATGGAATATTACTCAGCCATAAAGAAGAATAAAATTATGGCATTTGTAGGTAAATGGATGATGTTGGAGACTATTATGCTAAGTGAGATTAGCCAATTCCCAAAATCCAAAGGCCGAATGGTCTCTCTGATAAGTGAATGATGATGCATAATGTGGGGTGGAATGATGGCAAGAATGGAGAAAGGATAGAGAACATAGAGGGAAGGGAGGGGTGGGGTTGAGGTTGGGGGGTAAGAATAATAACAGTATGTGTGACAGACATCATTGCCCTGTGTACATGTATGAATGCACAGATGGGGTGACTCTACTTTGTGTACAACCAGAAAAACAATTGTTGCACTCCATTTGTGTTCAATGAATCAAAAATTAAATTAAAAAATAAATAAATAAAAAAGAGGGTGTTAGGTAAAAATGAAGAATATGTAAACAAACTATGGACTTCAGTTTATGCATCAATATTAGTTCAACAGTTGTAACCAGCCTGTCATAGCAATGTAAGGTATTAAAGAAGAAATTGTGTGGTACATGGGAACTCTGTGCAATCTTGACAGTTTTCTCTTAAGCCAAAAACTTCTGAAATAAAACATTTACTAAGAAAAACCTACTTGATAGACCACATTCAAATGAAAAGTTGTCAGTGGTGGTGGTGGAGGGAAATATCTCTTCAGATAAGACAGAAAATACAAATAAATGGCCAAAGCAAAATGTATAAAAGAGCAAGCCAATACGCAGTGTTATTTGGTTTCATCAGTGAAAGCCAATCTAAAGAATTTACTACAAAATTTAAGTTTCTTATGACAAAAAATAGCCTTGTCGGGGGAAAATGCTTTAACGGTGATGTTCCTTGAGTGTGCAAGTATTGGATTATAAAATTTTATGCTTTCTGAAAATAATTTGATCATTTACTGTAATGACTGTAATTTGAACTGTATCAAATCCTATCCAGTTTGGGTTTTTCTATTTATGCCCAAGTTCTTGATAGCACTATTGCAAATGTGATCCCTGAATATGATGATTGAATATACTTACTGTATTTCTTATCAACTATGTTAACTGATTCCTGGACATATGACTAACTTATTCTTTCAATCAATTTTATTAGGATTTGTAAAATATTATTTACTATAATCTCATAGTGTATTTAAAACCCAAAGACAATTTGCTATAGTTTACCAAATTTAAACACAGAACAATCATGATGTTGATTCACATTTGTAGATAACATTTAGTAGGCAAATCTACATTTTTATTCATATAAAATTAGGAACATTTAACAGATAAAGTCATTTGAAATGTTTTTGGTGTTATTTACAATTACAGAATAGTTATTTTCAAATGCAGAAAAACATTTTCAGAAGAACTTGATTTTTTTGTAAAGAATATGAACATCAATGTTTTATAGGATACAAATTGCTCAATCAAAAAAAAAAAGAAAGGAAAATAAAACCTCTTGGGATATGGTAAGGAGTTAGTTCAAAATGCCTTCCATTGGTCAAATGAACATTTCAAGGATCAAAAATAGATAATGGGAATATATTATTTATAACATTGAATAGAAAGAGAATCCATGAGTTCACATTTATATTACTACTTTATTACAGTTGTGGAATTTATATTACTAATCCCTAAACAGAAGGGGAAAATAGAAACTTATTTATAAAAGAATGCCAACCTAATAAATGGAAAGAAGTTCAAGTAGAAAAATAACCATTTTACAACCAGCACAGTAAAAACTGATTCATGAAAAATTTATCAAAGTATGTCTCAGCCTTTTTGTGAATATTTGTTTGGCAATAGGACATACACTCAGTAGCAAAAGCCCCAACAGATATTTTTGTTGTGTTAAATATGAAGAGAAGGACTGGGGCTGTAACTCAGTGGCAGGGCACTTGCCTAGCATATGTGAGGCACTGGGTTCAATCCTTAGCACCACATTTAAAAAAATAAAAATAAATAAAATAGAGGTATTCTGTCCATCTACAACTACAAAAATTTTTTAAAAAACGAAGAGAAGTTTTTCCTTTACATTGCTTAACCAATCACTGCATCCAGTGATGTACCAAACTGGCATCCTGTGTCACACACAGGCTGTAATGCTCTGAGAAGGATCAAGCATCACCTATGTAATCTTCCTGTCAAATGTCATTAGCTTGATTTCATTCATATGAAAATGAGCAGAAATGCTGAAATTGCAAAGCATTTGTAGAACAGCTGTCTCGGGTGATTGAGGATGTCATGTCACGAGAAGCAAAAATCAAAACACCAGTGATGTGACTGGTATGAGTTTCATCTCATCATTCTTGCATTTTTTTCTACAGAATACAATTTTCAGAAGAAAATTCTGGGAAAAATATAGGTCATTCTAGAAATTCTCATTTATTTGGTGTCCTAAAGGATCACATATTCTATTTTTTTGGTTTATTATTATTTGCAATATTTGAATTTGCAGAAGCACTCATTTTATGGAAGTAGAAATTGGGCTGAAAATGGGCACATTTTAATCTAAGCTAGTTAGTCTCTTCAGTTTATACAGACTTCAGGTTGCTTTGTCTTAATTTTTATTTTTATTGTCATGATTTTATGTGGTGGTAAAAATGTCTTTGTTTTATTCTCCATAATATTCATTAGCTTTCTTTTTGTATGTTTTATGTCTAGATTGTTATCGTGGCAACGGAAAAAATTACATGGGCAATTTATCCAAAACAAGATCTGGACTCACATGTTCAATGTGGGAAAAGAACATGGAAGACTTACATCGGTGTGTAAATTTCTTTCCTTCAGTATATCTCATGCAGTGGTAACAATATTCAAATATACACAATGTTATTTCTTTCTATTTTTTGATCACAGTAAGTTAATGAAAACGCTATATTGATTCTTCTGTATAATCATTAAATTGTCTCTGCATAAGCAAACTTTTAAATATGCAGTTTAATCCTGCACATACTCATTGAGCATTCACTACATTTTATGCACTATAATTAGCATTATGGGAACACCAACAAAAAGTGAATAAAAATATTTTGGTTCCGAACTTCAAGGAGGATATGGTCACATTAAAAAACTATTATATAACTTAAAAAGACAGTGTATAATTAAGAGGCATATTTGGTGTTTCAAAAGTGCATGTTAAAGGGTTATTATGTTATCATAATCAATAGCAGTTTTTAAAAAATCATGTGATCATTTTCATATACATATTTATCTTAAATATCTACTTAAGTACTAAAAATTCATAGAAACAAATTTTGTTGCTTTAACATGAAAATTTACCATAGTTACAGGAATGTGTATGTAATTTTAAAAATGTAATTTCAGATAATGACATACTTTTAATTGGGAGTATTCACAAAAAGGGTAGCATTCACTCATGCCTAGAAATAGTGCTAGAGTTTATTCAATTGTAAAAGAAGTATGACACAGTTGAAACCTAAAACAAATTTTTAGCTGACATGCTAGAATATGTGCACTAGAATAAAATAATTTAAGTTAAGGTCATATGATCAAGTAACCACACATAATTGCTTTATAGTGAGTTGTTATGTCATTTGGCTACCATATTCCTATACAGAAGATTTTTCTGCATGTGAATAAGAGCTCAAGGGATCAGAGAACTTGATTCAGTTTAATTCACTTTGATTCAGTTTTACTTTAATTTTAAAGAATTTTGTTCTCTTTCAAAATGTTTTCGGTAGTATTATTTTAGTTAATTTACTTCACAAATAAATATCTACAGTTCTAAAGCATTGTGAATATAATGCAATTCTGACAATGTGCAATGTGACACAAATATGTCACATACATAGCATGTAAATTTCCCAATAGCCACTTTAAGTAAAAATACTCAAAAATTAATTTTAATGTATTTTATTTATATATGAATTTCATTTCAGTGTTTCCTACATGAAAATTATTGAGATCTTTGAGATTTTTTTCATACTATATGTTCAAAATCTGATGTATATTTTATACATATAGCACCTCTCTATTTGAGATAGCATATAGCAGTTTCTCAGTGACATGTGACTAATAGCTACTATATTGGACACTAGTTCTAGGACTTCTTAAGATGAGCAGTGTTCTGCCCCCATGGATCTCATGCTTGTAGAGGATGCAACAAACAGGAAATGTTGGTGCAAAATTATAAAAAACATGAAAAAGCACATTTTATGCTATGGGAATGTGAGGAAATACTGATCCAGTCTGAAACTATCAGGAAGCCTTCCTAAGTAAAGGACACTAGCTGTGACATACATGAGTGCATGAGCTGGTCAAGGGGAATGCAGTGGGAAGAATATATTAGGAAGAAAGAATAGCTTGTGCAAAGACCTAAAGATGAAAGCATTTGAAAATAGGAAATAATGTTGGAAGGGCTTTGAGTGTAATTTGGTCAATGCCTACAGAGAAGGAATTCTCCAGCAGCAATACCATATGGAGAACCATGTAAGATGCGCTAAGAAGTTTGAATTTTATTCTAAGCATTAAAAAAATTCATTAAAGACATTTAAGCAAAATTAACATGATTTAAATTAAATGCTGATTTTAACATTGCTATTTTTTATTGGTGCATTATAATTGTACATAAAAGTGGGTTTTATTTTGATATATTCGCATATGCACAGAACATAATTTGGTTGATTTCTTTCCCTAGTACCTCCCCTTTAGCTCCCTTCCTCCCTCTCCCGGTCCCTTTCCTCTACTCTACTGTCTTTATTTTAATTTCATGAGATTTCCCCAAACTTTATTTTCTTCGATTTTTGTGTCTACCTTCCACATATGAAAGGAATATTCAATTTTGACTTTCAGTGTCTGACTTATTTCACTAAGCATGATATTCTCCAGTTCCACTCCTTTTTCAGTAAATGATGTAATTTTATTAACACTGAAAAAAATATATTGTTCTTTATGGCTGAAAAACACAAGCACATTTTCTTTAGCCATTCATCTGTTGATGGACACCCAGATTGGTTCCATGACTGGGCTACTGTGAACTGCAGTGCTGTAAACATAGATATGCATGTGTCACTATAATATACTCACTTCAGTTTTTTTGGATAAATACTAAGGAATGGTGTAGCTGGGTCCATTCCTAGTTTTTGGAGAAATCTCCATATTCATTTCCACAGTGATTATACTAATGTGCAGTCCTACCAGCAATGCATAAGTGTTCCTTTATCTCTGAGGCCTCATCAACTTTTATTACTATTTATATTCTTGATGATTGACACGCTAATTGGGGTGAGGCGAAATGTCAGTGTAGTTTGGATTTGCTTCCCTGATTGCTTAAGATGTTGAACATTTTTTTTCCATATATTAGTTGGCCATTTGTAGTTCTTCTTTTGAGCAATATTTGTTATCTATTGATGGATTGTATTATTATTGTATTGATTGTATAATTTTTTTTCTTAGTGTTAAGTCTTTTGAATTCTTCATAATTCTCGATATAAATCTTCTGTCTGAAGAATAACTAGCAAAGAGTTTCTTCCATTCTGTGACCTACCTCTTCATGCTCTTGTTTCCTTTGCTATGCAGAAACTTTTAAATTGGATGCCATCTCATTTATTAATACTTGGATTTATTTCTGGATTTATTTCCTAAGCATTAGGAGTCTTATTGAGGAAGTCCATGCTTGGGCCTATATGTTGGAGTGTTTTCTTCTAGCAGTAGCAGAGCTTCTGACCTAATTTTGATGTCTTTGATCTGCTTTGAGTTGATTTTTATCTGGAGTGAGAGATAGGAATCTACTTTCATTCTTCTACATATGGATGTCCACTTTGTTTAAAAGTCTATCTTTTCTCCAATGTATGTTTTTGGCACCTTTGTCAAGGATCAAATGACTGTATCTGTGTGGATTTGTCTTGTATCTTGTGTTCTATTCTGTTATTCTATGTGTCTGTTTTTAATGTATCATGCTGTTTTTGTTACCATAGCTCTGTAGTATAATTTAAAGTGGTATTATGATGCTTCCAGCATTGCTCTTTTTGGTTAGAATTGCTTTGGCTAGTCTGAGTATTTTATTCGTTCATATGTATTATTTCTAATTTTGTGAACCTTGTCATTGGTATTTTGATGGGAATTGTATTGGATCTGTAGACTGCTTTTCATAATATGGCCATTTTAACAATATAAATTCTACCTATCTAATTTCTTTCATCATTGCTCTATAAATTTCATTATAGATATGTTTTACCTTGTTGGTTTGATTTATTCATAGATATTTTATTTTTAAAGCGTTTTTAGTAATGGTAATGGCCAGTGGTGGGTGGGATGGATCTAGCTCTTTTGTATCAGGGATTGAACCTGTGGGGTGCTTAACCACTGAACCATATCCCCCGTCCTTTTCAGTTTTTATTTTGAGACAGAGTCTCATCAAGTTGCTTAGGGCCTCACTAAGTTGCTGAGGCTGGCTTTGAACTTGGAATCTTCCTGTGGGCTTTTATGAAGTTTTGAAAGATAATACTTTCCATTTCTTCCCAACACTGCCTTCAGTGATTTCACATTGGAAGCTTGAAATTTTCATGCTAGAAGTATTTATGGCACAAAAGTCAACAGGCCTATAAATAAGGTCCCTTCCCAGTATACACAGATCTTAGAGGACTACTTGCTAAACATTTACCAGCTTGCTACTAGAAATATGTGATATATTAATTTAGGGACCTTAATGGTAATAACTCTGAAATCACTGAGTTTAGGCTTAACTTTGAAATAGTTTAAAGCAATTTGAAAACAATTTGTAGGAAATCGATGTGATCACATTTCATGGTACCATTTTGTTTTTAAGAATAAATTTTGCAAGGAGGAGGTAAACATGGTGATTTTGAGCATTGACTCTGGAAGGAGCCATAAGTCCAACCCCAGCTCTATTATTTACTACCCATGTGGCATTGGAATAATTACTTGTCCTTTCTGCTTACCAATTTCCTCAAATGAAATAGATATAGTATAGTCTTATGTCCTGTTATAAGACTGATATAAATTTATATCTGTAAATAATTTACAACATAATCTGGCTTATAGTAAAGCCTGTATGTATTTGCTGCAGCTATTGGCCAAAAAAATGAAATTGGTTCTGGAAAGATAGTCCAAGTTTCCACATTCAAGCCCTTTCGAATTTAATTTCAAGTCACACATTAATTATATTCAAGAATGGTAGTAACTAATAACACAAAACAAATTCATTTATAGTTTTCATAACTTGGTCAGTGATGGCCATGTAGAATTTGACTTCATTAGTGTTACTGAAGTAAATGTAAATATACTTGCATATGGACATGGGCGTAGAAAATAACACAGAATTTTTGCTTCCCTTTCCTAACAAATTTTCACACATAAATTGCAAAGGTTGAAATGTTAGTTGTCTGTCAGAAAATCATATTTTGTAACCATATGGCCAGTAAAATTTTAGAATTTTAATCATTTCATTGGTACTTTATTAATTTTTAGCATATTTTCCTGTTCTTTGTGGTTGTGATATTTCTAAAGGTAATTCATGTATATGTGAAACATGAAAAACTTTCAGAAGTTTTTTCCTATTTCCTAGGTATTTGATAATTTTGATCTTTGGATCTGTTTGCTTTTCGATGTTGTTTTTCTATTTCTAAGAATGGAGATAGTGTTATTTTGCCACTACGATTATTATACAGAAGCAAAATCATAAAACCCCTGATTATTTTGTATAGGCTAATTGTGGAGCACTAGAACTATGTCATATTCTCAAGTTAGAAAATGTGCTTCTAAACTGTAAGAACAGCAACAAAGTAGATCTCCAACAAAACAACTAAACTTCACACCAAGTAGAAGCTTGTATTGCATGTACAATCAATGATGTACTAGGATTATATCTTCTTGTAACATTTTGTTTCTCTTGGATGGAATAAGCCCCTTCTGATGTTCAGCTTTTTGTTTACCCAGTCACATCTTCTGGGAGCCAGATGCTAGTAAGCTGAATAAGAATTACTGCCGGAATCCTGATGATGATGCCCATGGACCCTGGTGTTACACAGGGAATCCTCTCATCCCTTGGGATTATTGCCCTATTTCCCGTTGTAAGTACATTTGGTGTTCTTTTCTCAGTTGAAATAGTTTAAATATATTGCATATCCACTAATACAATTTCCTAATCAGAGATGTAATTCATAAAGGACTCTGGAGTTGATTACAATGTGAGGGTGTTCTCCAGAGAGCAACAGAACAACACACACAGACACATACACCACACAGATGTGCCCTGTATCCCTCTCTCTCTCTCTTTCTCTCTCTCACGCACACATACTTCTGGATTAGAAGGAATTTGCTAACATTTTAAAGTTTTTCTTCCCTGAGAAAATTCCCCCTTGGAATCCAGAAGCAGTAAATGGTTCTGGTTCTAACATGATTAGTCTAGGAAGACCCTTCTAGCTAGGGATTCCAGAATACCAGATCAGCCTCTGAATGTAGCAGAGTTCTCAGCAAAATCCCTAGTCCACTAAAAGACCCATGGACAGAACTGAGGTACTAATTCCTTCTCTTTATCAGTTCTTTAACCCCAAATTGAAAAGCATAGTATTTTCCACCCACTACTCTGAGTTCAACATGACTTTGTTAAAAGGGTATTAGTGCATAAAGTAAAAGACAGATGTTAAATATTTAATACGTTTGATCTATTTCATATAAAATTTGAAGTCAAATATTTCACATAAAGAGCTCTTTATAATGTTAATAAAAAGATGTGAGAAATTGAGAGAATAATGAAGAAAATTAATCTTTTAGAATAAATGCGGGGATAGGAAGGATAGTAGAATGAATTGGACATTATTATCCTAAATATATATATGTATGATTAAACAACTGCTGTGATTCTACATCACATACAACTGGAATAAGAAGTTATACTCCATTTATGTATGATGTGTCAAAATGCATTCTACTGTCATGTATAACTAATTAGAACAAATTTTAAAAATAGATGATTAATTAAATAAATCATGGCTTCCCATACAAAGAGAATGCTAAACAGGTACCAAATTTATGTCATGAAATATTCAGTGATATCAAAGATGCTTACACACTGCTGTGAAGACATACACCAACATATCTATTGCAGTTACCTCTGGAACGGGAAATTTTGGATGACTTTTATTCACTTTGCATATTCATATTTTCTCATTTTCTACAAAGACTATTACCTATAAAATGAAAGATCACAAACATTAAAAAGTAAAAAAAAGAAAAATTAATAAATGAAAAGATATTAAGACTAGTAAAGAAAAAAGAATTTAAAAAGCATGAGAAACAATTCCTATTTATCAGATTGACAAATAATAAAATGATTGTTAATATTAGTGAAGCATGGGTAGTCATGCTCTCTCAATTCTATGCTACTTTGAGAATATTGAAAAGTCAGTTTGGAAGGTTGTAGCAAAAGCAATACAATGGATTTAAACCAGCAATTTTCTACTTTTGCATTACTAATATTTGGGTTTGGATAATTCTTTATCTTAGGAATCTCTGTTGTGCACCATTAGAGATTTAATAGTACCCTAGCCTTTGCCCATTAAATGCCAGTAGCATCATCCCCACCTTCCCCTGCCTATCATAAACAATAAAAATATCTCTAGACATTGCCAATGTTCCCTCCCCTCCCAGGGGCAGGCAAAATCACCTCTACTGAATTACACTGATTTTATTAAAATGTATTCTTCATAATAATAAATAATGAAAAACCTTATATGTTTGCAAATAAATGGCATTTTCTGTTATATTAGATTTCATCAGCTACAGCCAGAACCTTTCAGATTAATTAGTATTTTCGTAATGTTCTGCCTCTTTTTCCATGTTAGGGTTTGCATAAATCCTCAAAATATTCTTCTGGGGAAGATGTATAATCAAGTTCTAACACTAAAACAGACAAAAAACAAAAAAACAAATCTAATTCTCCAGGGAATACCATAGGAGAAAAAATTTTTTGTCAGATTAGAGGATTATTTTTTCTTTTTGTGGTCCTAGGGGTGGAATCCAGGGCCTCAGCATGATAGGCGAACACTCTACTATTGAGCACCATCCCAGCTTAGCTTAATGCTAGTTTCACCACACTGTACCTTTTTGTGATGTCTCCATGACTGGGAATAATGGAGACACACAGAGTATAGAGTGACTGAGGAAGTGAAAAAATGACCTGCCTTTTAAACCAGGTTACACTGCTTTCCTAACTGAATTTCTAATTATAAAAATCACAGCACATATATATATGTATATACATACATGTGTATATATATTGTTATATATATGTATATGTATATGTGTATATATTGTTATATATATATGTATGTATATATATGCATATATAACGATATTACATATTATATTACATATATATTACATATTATATTACATATATTACATATTATAATATATACATTATATATAATGTTATATATGCATATATATAATAATATATATATATAGTTAGTTGTAAAATGCTCTCAGAGCCCTGTGATTGGTTTATAAACTTAACTAAGGTAGACAGCATTCTAATAATTTTAAAGGTTCCTAAAACTTTTTTCAGCCAGCATTTTTAAGCTAAAAGGCACTAATGTGCTGTTGAAAGACTTTAGGGTGTTGTATTAGAATAAATGCTATTGCAGATAACTCATTTTTATTTCAAAGTATAATGAACATTAATTTCAATAAATATTTTTGCACTGTCATTTTTTCAACTAGTATTTATAGCTGGGATTTATTTACATTTTCTCTCTGGTGAAAGGCTTAATGAAATTTATCTTTAGAAGACTTGAGTTCTTATTTATTTAACCTCAGAGACTGTGTTAATCATTTTCACACTGTACATTTCTCTCACAAAACATGTAAAGGTTTTTATTCATTTTCTTTAAAAATACTTACAAAATAATGTTTAACATATATTTTCAAGCTTATCAAATATGCAAAAATAAAATGTACAAATGCTTATGTTTGTTTGCACACACACACACTTTAGTATATCTTAGCAAAATCTTAAGCTTTTATGACAAAGTGGTTAAGAGTTTTAATTCAGATTATCTGAGTAAGATTCCCAGTCCTATCTTGGGCAAATTACTTTAACCACTTATGACTCATTCTGTGTTTAAAAATGTGCAATAATAAAAGCACCTATCTCATTGGGCTATTGTGAATAGCATTTATTGCATAGTAAGCACTTAAAAACTTAATTTCTGTTTTTATTATTCATTTGTTTATCATTTTTAATGAACTACTATTGTATACAAAGTTCTATAAAAATGTTATGCATACAAAAACATATAAACACTGCTTCTTAATCTTAAATGCTTTATAGCATAGAGGAGAAACATTTATATAAACAATTACAAAGCAATATAATCATATAGTAAATATATATTAATATATAAAATAAGAATGAACTTCATTGTCTTCCTGGAGAAATATGCAATGTTCATGAAGTTTTGAATGAGAGTTGAAACTTTAAGAATATACTGAAAGAAAGCTTTATGTTTTCCATAAGTGTGCAAATTTAATTCTGAGGCATAAAGATGAAAGTGTGCACACACACACACACACACACACACCTGCTCTTCTATAGGTAAAACTCTTATCCTAGATATGTTTTCTTTTATCAAATTTAAGTTGAACTAATAAAAATTAGATTTATATCACATATATTTTTCTGACACCAGTGATGTGATGGAGAGAGTTGGGAAAGTAAACAAGGAAGAGTAAGGATAGTATTTGAAAGTGAAATGAAAAAGGCCTGGGGATCAGCAGCGCACAGTTTTGCTCCAAGTGTATGCCAGAAGAACCTGTGGTGCTTCTTAAAATCTCAGAAGCTTAGAGTCTCCCGAAATCTGGTTTTAAATGGTATTACAGTTTATTCTGAAGTGTGAGAAATATTACATTATTAATAGTTTTATTAGTAGCAGTTTTATTATTTATAATTTTTTATTATTATAAAACTATTAAATGTTAAACACCAAGCTTGCGATATCTACAAAAGTTTAAAACTTTAAATACTTTAGGAAGATACAATAATGAATTGATTACTGCTGCCATATTAACCTGAATTCTTAAAAATAGAAGACTTCATAGGCAATGAAAGATAGAATGAGTAGTTTAATCTTTCTCATTACAACATAAAGAGTAAATATTTAGTTATTAAAAAATTTGAACTAATTGACTTGAGTGAAAAAGCCAACATCCTTGATGCTCTAATATACTCTGCCTCAATCCTACTTTGTATTATGAACTGAAACACTGACCTCAGCTAATTCTACAACAACCTTCCCCCAGGGTAAGGAACAGGAAAGCAAAAGAGTGAAATTCATGTTTGCCTTTACCTTTATTCATTTAAAATTCTTAGATCTGGAAAATGAGCATAAATAGAAATTATTTAGCATGAACTAATTCCCTTGAGTATCCTAATAAATAACAATCAAATTTGTATCTCTTCCAAAGGAATTCATGTACCATTATTGTTTTGTTGCAGGTTTATTTGAGTTCAAGGCATTTATAGGAATTAACAACCAGTTGGGTGTAGATGGTGCCTGACTGAACTCTGTGCCATCAATTCTGAACAGTTAGACATTAAGGTTTAGGAACTGTCTTGCGTTTCATTCATTATTCACAAGTATTTCCCAAATTCTAGCATCTTCTAAGCTTTTCTTTTTGCAGCAGTTAAACCCCAGTAGAGAGAGTACGAAGGAGAAGTAAATTATGAGGATTTGGTAGAATTATAATGTGTAGTTTCCTGTGTTTTCCTTTTTTCATACTTTTTTTTTAAACTAACATCTGGAAAAAGCAATCTTTGGAATATGCTAATGACAAAACATTTTTTATTATTCCACTTTCCAAGAGTGACACAGATTTCTATCTTCTAGAATTTTTTGCAGAGACTTGTGAAACATGTATAGTTTCAATTATTCTCATCCTCAACTTTTTTTTCTGAAAGTAGTTTTCAGGAAAAAAAATTAAATAGCTTAAGATTACTTTAAAAACAAAATGTTCTATCTATCTGAAAGGCCCAAGAGCAGTAATGAACAGTAATCCTATTAATGGAAAGCCCACTGGGTACAATATTGAGCACCTTGGTGGAAGTGGCAGCTCCTTGACTTTAGCAGTATAATTCATTCTGCAAAGGGTCATCCAATAGCACACCTGATAGCCTCCACAATCATAAAATAGGACTTCTCTCATGTTAACTACTATCAATAATCTCCAGTAAATTGTCCAGTAAAAATGATATAAAATCACTCAATAAGATACTACATTTTATCTTTTAATAAAATGTCAAGGATTTTGGTAAATTCTCCAGTTCATCAAAACTTGGATTTTAATATATAGTTTTGGTTTTACACACAGAAATATACATATATATATGGATTATATATGTTTCTAAATATTTATATTTACAGGTGAAGGGGACACTACACCTACCATAGTCAATTTAGACCGTAAGTACTCTTTCAAAATATAAAGTATACATCTGAGTCTCAGGGTGTCATAAATGATGTTATTCTTTTCTTTATAGAAAAACATCTTATTACTATAACAACTTCCATCATAAAAATAAGTCAATCTGTTTGTTTTATTTTTAAATATGTATTTTCCAACATGTGGGTGTAACATAGTCAAAGGCAACTACATTCTAAATATGAAATTCAACTCTATCAGAAAATTTCCAAGCTATTCCATATGACTTTGAAAAGAGGACTTATATCTACTTTTAATTGGGGGCACAATGTGTCTAATGGGTCAGTTTTATAAACCCCACCCTCCAGATGAAGTCAGGATGCTGAAGTCAGAAAGAATGAAATCAGGGACTGGAAAGTTATTCAGAGCCTCTGTTCTGCTCTCTTCAAAGCTTTCTTTGTGCAGGCCCTACAGTCTATTAGGTAAAAGGGGACATCATCTAAGAAGTTCAGTTAATCCTCAAAATGAGAATCTGTGGAAGCTACTTGCCTTTGATTTTCACATATTTTTTGAGCTAGAAGAAGTTATTCAAGTGTTTTGTTTTAAAAGACCACCTGCTGTGCCCCAGGCAAGGAAACCAGTGGAAATCTATTCTGGACCATGGACAGAGTACAAAGGATAAGACAAGGAACATAGAGGAGGGTTAGGTAAACGTTTACTCCAAAGAATTCTGAATTATGTCATTTGGACATAATGATTTGGATATAAGAATGCCATTTGGATATAATTTCAATAAATGTAATGTTGGTAACGTTTCAAAATAGCTCTACATTCTCCCTGTACCAATTCGTAATAACCAAATATGGTTTTGTTTTGCTTTCAATCAGGCTATTGATTGCTACTGACATTTAGAAATAACCACTGCAAATAACATATTTTTCATTTTATGTTGAGGTTGGTGAGGGGAATATATTTGTGTTGGGCTTGAATAACTTGGACTTAGTGCATGGCCAGCGCAGTCACTGTCACTATGATGACAGTCCTGTCTGCCTTGAGTCGATTAGTTTTTTTTGTCACTCAACAAAAAAGATGAGGATGTTAAACTTTAGGGACTTGATTTTGAATTTTGGTTTCGTAATACTCTTCTTCCAAATGTCCTGATACAATTACAGTAGATACATTTGTCTAGGTATCATAATTAAGAAAACTAATAGTCATCGATTATTTGAAAATATTATATTAAAATGTTACATTTGCCCCTGTTTTCAGATCCTGTAATATCCTGTGCTAAAACAAAACAATTGCGAGTTGTAAATGGGATTCCAACACGAACAAATGTGGGATGGATGGTTAGTTTGAAATACAGGTAATTATTAATATACACAAATCATACATATTCAATCACCTTGCAAAGCCAGATTCCCAGCAGTATGGTCACATGTGGTCATGAAGATTGTATCCTCCACAGGGGACTTAGCCAGGGAAGTCAATGAGTGGTCTGATCATATTTTTGCCAAACTGTAAGAACTGGATTTTGTTATTTTGTTTCATTTTATTCATTGATTTATTTATTATTTTAATTTTTAAAAATCAGAGCTGGCCTTCTTAAATTTATTCACAGCATTTCCATATGTGCAGCCAATGTCCCTGATTCCAAGTGACAGTTTAGTTTTGATTAAATAAACGACAACCATAAGAACTTCTTATGCCTTAATATCACCATAGTGATTATAATACATATGTTGTTAATTTTCTACTCTTGAATACTATGACTTTATTTTCTAATATATATATGCAAAATCATATCAGAATTTTTTTTTAATTTGTTATTGAAATAACAAGTGATATATTTAAAATTTGAGATTGTTATGAGAAAGATTTAACAAACTGTCTTAAGTATTTGAATAATCTTGACTTTATAATAATTGGTGTGGCTTAAGAATTTTAAATATGCTGAGTTTTCAATACTCTTATGAATCAATGACATGGTCTATATAGAATCATTTTGAAAGTTATATCATAATAGAAAATCAAGCTTAGTTATTAAGCCACAAAAATTAAATGTTGAAAATATGAATTAGCTTAAAATCTCATTTTATAGCCTTCTGAATCCTATATACTTATTAGTCTGTGTAGTCCTTAGAATGCTAACAGATCTGTCTCCGTCAAAACTTCATGCAACTCACTCAAAATGCACCTGAATCCCAGCTACACTTGTTCCTTGTTTTTGAGACATGCCATGTTCCTCCCTCCAAGCCTCCATGCACTTTTTCCTACTGCATGTTGTGGCCTTTTTCCTTCTGAAAATTTCTCCTCATTCTTCAAATCCCAACTTGAACATTTCCTTTTCATGGAAACTTGCCTTCACCTCTAGCCTCCTAGAGTAAAGCAAAAATATCTCTTCCTATTACTAGAGAGAGGGAATAGAGACAACTTGAAACTGAAGTCCTTCTATGAAAAAAATCAATTCTTGGCAAGTATATGGTTTATATCCTTGGACTTTAGGTCACCACAGCATTAGGAAATGGCCTAATGTACCTTTTTAGTACATCTTCTCAAGGACTAACTCATCAGACTTAATGTTTATGGATGTAATTATGATGTAGCTGTCCTAGGCCTCTAGTACTGAAATAGAATTATGCAGCTAGTAACTAGAATAGGAAGGTGATTGAGCATAATGAAGATTTTTATAAACCCCAAAAGTGTTGAAGGGTTAATTTTGTTTATTATATAAAAATGTTCTTTATTATAAAATTTTAATTAAATTAATGGAAATCTAATCTTATTTATCATAAAAATGCTCTAAGATTCCAAATATCTTAATTAAATTAGTGATTCTTTGTTAACTCACAACCCCAGAAGAAAAAAAATACATATACTTCAGAATTTTTTTATCAATTGGAAAATATACAAGGATACTCTTCTAGTAATACCTCTCTTAGGGGCTGCAAGGGAAACTGTTTGAATTTAGAGTAACATAAACTTTCAGAATTTTTTTTCTTTGAAGTCCAGGTTCTTAGTAACAACAGCTGTTTAGTTATCCTTCCAAAATATATATTGAGAGGAATAGAAATTAAAACTCAACATATACTCTTATCCTCCTGTGTGGTAAGGGCCATAAATTACTGTGGTCTTAGTCTGGAAATGTTCTAGTATTAGCCTCTGAAGCACTGAACATCTGCACTCTTTTGAAATGTGAATTGTGAAAAGTTGTACTTTCCCCATGTTTCTGCCAAAAAGAATGGATTTAAAGATTTTTGTATATCAGCAAATAAATGTACTCATGCTTATTCTTTCCAAACATTTTACAGTTTCCTAGATGATTTGTTTTGCAAAATTAATTTCCTCTTACAAATTAAATATTATATTGGTCTTATACTAAACAATTTATTCAAACCCTGTAATATTTAACCCATCAAAACTAAATAATGGTAGGGAAGGAAATAGTGCAAACATGACAAATATTACTATCACTGGATTTTTTTTTCAGCGTTTTAAGAAAACCTCTGCTTTGCATTTTTCATAATCAAATTCTGATTGTAAATCAGGTCTACATTTTTTCATTCTAATCATTCTATATGCAGCACATACTTTTTTCTCACAAGAATAGGTAAATATACACATAGATGTATGCTTTGGTTCTTTAAACCATAAGACTGATTTAATGAGATTGTAATCACATTATAAAAACAAAATTGTTGATGCGATCCCCAAATATCATCCTTCAGATTAAAGAACAGATACTCATTTTATTACATTTGGGTTAATGTCTATGCTTTCCTCTCCAGTGCATTTATTTTTAACACGTGAAGCAACAGGTTTTACATTAACTGGCAGGCATTCTTTCTGCACAGACGTTACTTATTTCTTTCCTCTTTCTCACAGAAATAAACATATCTGCGGAGGATCATTGATAAAGGAAAGTTGGGTTCTTACTGCAAGACAATGTTTCCCTGCTAGGTAAAGTATATTTTACATCAGTATTTGTTCTGAGAATTTAAAAATATGTATGCTTTCTGCTTAGATTTTAAGTTTAGAGTTTGTCTTTATTTTACAGAGATGCTACAACATGGGGTGAACATATTCATTCATTTTTAATTTAACATACAAAACATTGACTTCACTGATATTTTTTGTGTGCAACACTACCTTCAGTTTACATCTTTTCATGATTAACTGTAATAATATTACAGTTAATAATAATATTATTAACTGTAATAATATTTGGGAAAATATTTACTTCAATTATGTAAATCAGCAATACCCCAACCTCCCAACTATACTTGGTAGTTTTAGATAGAAATTCTTTTTCTGAATTATCAGCAAACGTTTCTTAGTTCTCATTTTCTCTTATAGATACAGCCAAACTTAGAATCATCCTGGGAATAATTGCAATGAAAATTACCCTAAAGGAAAGAAAAGGGACAAATAAAAACTTTTTAAAGTAAAGTTAAGGAGACAGCATTTGTAAGCTTTCCTAATTCACATTAAGGTCACTTTGATTTTGTTTGTTTGAAACTTCAACCCTTATAAATAAACCAAATGCATACATAGCTCAGAAAAAGCAAAATTTTCAGTAGACTTATAATTCATGTAAAGAACTTTATCTGAGAATTTTTGACGAGTGACTTACTCTCTACTAAGTATATAAAAACATTTTTTAAAAAGGCCATTTAGAATTTCAGCAATTTAATAGAAGTTATACTTATACATGCTTGCAGTATTCAGAATCTTCCATGATAAATATGTTGCTCTTTATTACACTTTGAGTCACATTTTAAATTTGTTGTTTATCTACTCTTATAAATATATATACTATTTATGTTATTATATATAATATTACACAATTTGGAATTATATTTTATATGTATTACATTTTATATTTTTACTTAGAAATAAAGACTTGAAGGATTATGAAGCTTGGCTTGGAGTTCATGATGTCCATGGAAGAGGAGATGAGAAACGCAAACAGGTTCTAAATGTTTCCCAGCTGGTATATGGACCTGAAGGATCAGATCTGGTTTTATTGAAGCTTGCTAGGTTAGTTCCTTTGGAAGATTTCGCATTTTTAACTCAGACTAGAATTGTTGAAACATTTTTCTTCAGTAGATTTATTATTTCTCATATGGCATATGTCATATATATGTAGATACTTGTGTGTGTGACTACTTGCAGAATTTTCAAACATGAATATATAAAGTTGGCCCACAGTCTTGTCAACCTGTTTTAAAAGTGAAGTTTAGTGAGCAGTTATTTGATAATTTAAAAATGAAAATAATGATTTTTTAAACAATGCAGTGACCATTTATTCTTAAATATTAGTAAGAAAATTCCTCTTCACTATCTACTTCAAGTTTTTTCATTATAGATTAGACAGTCTTGTTTTTGAATAAACAATATTTCCTTTCCCAAGTCTCAGCCTAAAGATTACATTATACATGAACACTATATTTTAAATGCTAATGTGTTGAATCCATTTGATAGTACTTCCCACTATATTTTCTCTTTTCAGGCCTGCTGTCTTGGATGATTTTGTTAGTACGATTGATTTACCTAATTATGGATGCACAATTCCTGAAAAGACAACTTGCAGTGTTTATGGCTGGGGCTACACTGGATGTAAGCTACTTTTTAAAAGATGAGGCAATATTATATTTATTTTATATATAAAATTTTGTATTTACTTCTTTTTCTCACCTTTACCCTGTGCTCATTAGCTGTATATTTTTTGCACTATTCCAGTGATCAACTCTGATGGTCTATTACGGGTAGCGCATCTCTATATTATGGGGAATGAGAAATGCAGTCAGCATCACCAAGGGAAGGTAACTCTGAATGAGTCTGAAATATGTGCTGGGGCTGAAAAGATTGGATCTGGACCATGTGAGGTAAAACGGAAGTTCTTTAATAGAGAATATATGATTGATAGCATAGTTTCTCACATGTTTTATGTTTGTTTATTTTCCGCAAAGCAAATAATTGTAAACCAACCTGTTTTAGGAGAAAGGAACTACAAAAGATAACCATGTATTATTTTTACATATTTCTGTTAATTAAACAGAAAGACAGAAATCCAAGGGAAAATTGCAGAAAATAGAAGTATCCAAATCAGTTTGATAAATAGCTTACATTTTTGTCATGTTTTTCTCAATTTAGCTGATCCTCCCAAATTCTCCCTAAATGAACCCCATTAATATTAAGAGATACATTCCTGGTTTTAAACTTTCAAATATGTTTTTGGGTAGACTGTGTGTGGTGTGTGTGCGTGCGTGTGTGTGTGTGTGTGTGTGTGTGTGTAAACAAACTTTTTTTAAAAAAACTAAAGGTCAAAGTTTATAAGTTTAAGAGCTTGGACATTTTCATTTGTTAGGCAACTGTTCTTTCAACTTGGCAGGGTTCCTATCCCAATTTTACATAGACAAGCTGTTAAACTGTTATTTTAGATGTATTTTGAATGTGAGAGGCATGTTCTTCAACCTCAGAGCTGTGGCACTGTGGAATACTCTGTGCACTAGAGCACAAAATGAGTTCAGTGATAGTGAAATGCACAGGGATGATTAAGCAAATGTACAGCCTTGGTGTGGGACATACACATGTATTGAAATTCATGTATTGTTTGCCTTGTTCTAAGATCTTATACCTAAAACGAAGATGTTTACTAAGTTAAAGAGTTTTTTGGAACTACTTTGAAGTGATATGGTTAGAAACAGACCATGTGCTTGCTTATAAACAATTTCAAAGTTGGTGTCTTTCCAGCAAATGAGTATTACTGTGCTACGACAAGGAAAAATTATAAAAAGGGAACATCTAGAAGGAGAAAAATAAATATGCTTTTTAAAAAAGCTTTAACAGTTCTCTGAGCTCTGAAGTTCTCAGCTAGGTGTAATTCTAGGTACACACAGAAAATCAGGAACTTTTCACAGTTACTACCATTCCCAACAATGACTTGACAGCTGCTCTTCAGATGTAGCCTTCAGTCTGATTTGTCATCTATACAGTCTTCATTTCCTTACTTTGGCATTGAGCCTTATTCTGTATTTGTAATTTTTATCCTTATTGACAAGACTTGCTTTTAAATTTGTGTTACTTTTTAAAAATAAATTTATCCTCCAGAATGTTTGTGTATATGTATATGTATATGTATATGTACATATAAAAATAAATATATTTATAATGGAAATTTAAAACAAGGTAATTTAACCACCAAAAGAACTTTGAAAGAAGTCTCTCTGAAATTTTACGTTATCAATAGCACTGCATCCACATTGTTTCCAAAGTGAATTGCTTTCAAGAGTTCATTTTAGGAATCATTGGTGTATTTGTTTAAAAATCAGTTTCCTTGCCTCAAAGACACAGTTTATAGAAAGTCTCTTAGTATAAGCCTTTTCTTTACTATTGATGGTTTACTTCTCCAGTTTTCCCCATCACAGAATACTGGTGGCTCTCTTCTTTTCACCTGCAATGTACAACTACATTCTGCAGTGATTTAGTTTGATCTCACCACATCACTTTCATAGTAAAATTAAGATAGTTTCGAACACTCTTTTTTATATAAGAGTGCCCAGTCAGTCCATTCTTGGGAGACTGCATTGTAAATGAAAATGATAGAACATCACTGTAATGATTTTATGTAAAAATATATGTAGCTATATATAAGTAGATATACATACAACTATGTATGTACATAACTATACATGAATATGTATTTATAGAAGCATACCCATATCACATATCAGTCTATCAATCTGTATTCATCTCATCTATCTTTGATGATACAATAATATTGCCATATAAGATATACCATGAAATCATACAATACCTTACAGAAAGTTGGTATAAAATATAAATATGTTAAATAATTGTAAGTGAGTTCCTCCAGTTGTAAGTGGAGGAATACTACTTGCCTGGAAAGGCAACTTTCAAATAATAAATATAATTATTTTATCAACTCTAAGCTTTTTATCTATCTTAAGTTCATCTAGGGACAAGTTGGAAGAAGAAAGAAAAAGTTAGAAATTAAAGAGAAAAGTTAATATAGTTTAAGCATTAAAATCACGATGACAAGAGGGTTTCATGTGTACTAGTATTTTTATACGTTTTCTAAATTTTCTATGTTGAAAGAAGTTTTGCATTATCAGAAGACCAAAATAAATATAAAATTGACCTTATCAAAGGTCATTTGTTTTTCTGCATTTAACAAAGGAAAAGAAAACTTCAAAGAATGAGTTAATATTTTGGAAAAATCAAATCAAGTCATTCTGTGTGTGTGTGTGTGTGTGTGTGTGTGTGTGTGTGTTTGCTGTGCTGGAGATGGTTCCTAAGACTTCACATATGCTAAGCAAGGTCTTAGTCACTGAAGTGTACCCAGCCTGAGCGAGTCATGCTTAAGTGATTATAGCATGTGACAGAACACTTTAAACTTTATATTTAATCAGTCTTACATAGTTAATTCAACAGAATGACCATCAGTTATCTAACACGCCAATTTCTATCTATTCCTATTCCAGTTTCATTCATTCCCTTTTACGTGTTTATGTGCCCTTGAGTTGCAAATCAGCATAGGATTATGTAAATCAATTGTATTTTTAAAAATTTCTTAACTAATACTTTGTTGTGTGTCATGTGTTCTTTCTAGGGGGATTATGGTGGCCCACTTGTTTGTGAACAACACAAGATGAGAATGGTTCTTGGTGTCATTGTTCCTGGCCGTGGATGTGCCATCCCAAATCGTCCTGGTATATTCGTCCGAGTAGCATATTATGCAAAGTGGATACACAAAATAATTTTAACGTATAAGGTACCACAGTTATAGCTGAAGTGTGTCTGAAGAGTCCATCAATATGTGATGAGTTTGCAAGAAGATTTCAGAGAACGCGGAATGAAAATGTTCCCTAAAATAATCCTAAAACAACTACTTGAGTGTCGTGTTTGTTAAGATGCTCATTAATATATATGGGTGTTTTCTGTTGTTCTGTTTGTCAGTGTTACTTTTTAAATGTTGAAATGAATTAAGGTACATGCAAGTGCAGTAACATATCTCCTGAAGATACTTGAATGGATTACAAGTGCAAAGGTTTAATTGCTGGATGACAAAGGATTTAATAGGAAAGATCAATTAATCTCTACGCTGCTTTTCCAAGGTTAGTTTCATAATGATAAATAAACCATAAGTTAAAAACTATCTTAACCTCATCCTAACAATTTATACCGATGTTCTTAAACTGTAACTCTATATAAAATTATATTACTTTTTATATGCCATGTATTGGAATTCATTCATTTCTCCTCACTGTGTATCCTACCATACTGGTACACAAACACGCTTTTATAAAAACACATACCCATTACACATGTCAGGGTACACATGTGCCATGCACCACAGTTTAAGTAGTGGTGTGTCTAGTATAATCCCCAAATATTTTGGAGAGATATCCATAATTTTTAATCATGTAGACATTTCTAAAGCTCAGTAGAAATTTTAAGGCAAGGTACAAGATAGAAGTGACTATCCTCTGTACATAAACTACAGATGTCCTCTACTGACAGGCATTTAAAGTGAGATCAGTACCCAAAGAGTTACAAAATGCTTAATCTAGATGTTTACATATATTTATTATCCTAGTAATTTCATGTAGTTTCTAACTCTTAAAGTGGAGAGAGAAATAGGTATATTTGTATATTTCTTTTCTCCAAATTTTGGGCCACCTATTTATGTAAGATATTTGTAGGCCTATTTTCCTAAAACATGTCCTAGTTTCTCAAATTCATATCTAATTGGAGAAATTTATAAGTGTTTTGGTCATCAAAATTGTACTTAAATAGGTTAATTCCAAGAATTGCCACTGCAATTGAATTCTAATTCATTCTCCTTGAATATTTAAAAATTATTTAAGAGGAAAACTTCCATATGTCTCTTAAGTTTTCCTGATAGATCTTAATTAAATCATGCATTAAACTGTATATTTGAGGAAGAAAGGGAAATACTTTTCTGAACCTGGTAACTTTTTAGCTCACTAAATCTTTATTCAGGTAAGGAAAAACAATGAAAAAAAGGAAAGTAACTAGTTTGTCTAAACTTTTATATTCAACTATATTTTAACGAGTAGAGTTGGATCTGCTGAATCAGATAATTTATCCAGAGACCTTCAGTTTATCTTATTTCATTTCACATAGCCCTTTCCTAATGCCATGGAATATATTCACTTAAATTTTGTATTCTGTATGATGAAAGTCAAATTATCATATTTATTATTCTATTTCCATGACTAGCTAACAATCACATATTTGTCAAGAAATGGGATAACAAAGAGTCATAAAATAGGCTCTGAATTTTCACAAAATCCCCCGTTTTTAGACAGGAAGAATTTAAAATAATTTTTGTTTGAATATTTGAATCCAGTTTTTCCATTTCTCTAATTTGGTTCTCTTAAATCATTTTTATGAAGCCCAAGGAATGAAGAATGCCCTAAAAGTTCTCTAGTATATTCTTCAATCTGAAGTAAAATGGTTTTAAATGTATTGGAGAGCTTAGTCCACAGAGTGCAGGGCAGCAAATCCAAAAATGCTTATACAAATTGGAAAAAAAGTATATATAAAGGATATATAGAGAGAATAAGTGCTAGTATTAAGAAACAGTGAAAGCAAAGAGAGATCCAACTAGATACCAGTTTGCATCATCTTGAGTATATTTTCTTTCCCTTATATGCCATTTTAATAAAGACAGAAATTTCAAGCCATATTGTCAAAATATTAGAGTACTCTTCATAGTTTCTTCTTGCTCAACTGGCTAAAAATCATTGTCATATATCAATCATATTGGTAAAACTTTAAAACAATTGCAATAACTTAAAATACTTACATTTTAAACTATTTTTTTCATGTCTTTTCCTATAAATTTTCCATAGAAAGAGAGAAAGGAATTGCCTAGATACAAGATATAGCTAACTTTTTAGAGATTTTGTACTCAGTTTTCCATTTTATCAAAGGGTAAAAATAACATTAATAAGTCATTAAGCATGGTATACAAAGCAATTCTCTCTTTGGAAGTTTACTTTGGATAGAAGGATATGGATGGCAATGACAATGAAATTTAGGTGAACAGGATCCATGTTATTTTAGGTAGTAGGATAGGGAACAATCATGTCATTATTCTCTGGTGAAAGATGCTATTTACTGTGTGTTTTTCTCTGAATAAAATGCAAGAGAGAATGATAAAATTCAATTTATACAGAAATTCATTTTATTCTACATCATGGACAAAAAGGCCTTTTAAATTAAAAGTTTTCAATGCTATTTTTGTTTTGGCTGTGTGAGTAATGGTTATATGCTGTTATATTTGTAGACATTTTCTTATGTCTACCAGGAATAGAAATGTAAAATTAAAATATTTGTCATAATGCCTCTGCCGTGCAGAAGGGATGATAAGCCTTTTGTATACTTCTTTAATTTTATTGTAAAATGTATAATGACTTTTACCTCTTTGCTGTGGGCAGGTCCTCAGTAAAATGGTTTATATCGAATCAATCTGTAGTATTAACAAGCTCTTGCTTGCCATCTAAGAGTGTCAAACTACCGGGAGGGTGAGACATTAGAAGGCAAGAAAAGTAACAATAATGGCATGTGATAGCAAAATTGTATTTCACTTATTCCTGTGAATATTTCTTGTTAGTACCAATGGTACTGTACAAAGTGAATGTTATAGCCACGGCATTCTCTTGAAAAGAACACTGTCAAGAAGTAGGAAATTGCTATCAGGTATTTTCTTCTTCCCAAATATTTTTCTTTAAAAAGAAATATTAGCTTTTGCAACATAAAGATCATCAGGTAAAGAGTTTTAATAAGCTCTCATAATAAAAAGCCTTAGGTTGATTTACCAAGGTTCATAAATGATTGCTTTCAATTATTGTGTCTCATAGAAAAACTAATTTGAAAAATGAAATTAATTTGTATAAAGACATTTATCTTTGTAAAATAATGTTTGATTAAATACTTTTCATGACTAAGTCCAAAAAATATTTTCAATATTCAATTGAGTTTAGAACCAAGAATTTATTAATTAAACAAAAGCAGTTAAAACTGTGTGGACCCTATAACTCTTGACATTGTAACTTTTTTAAGTAGGTTCATTTCCATTTGCACAGAAAGTTTCTATCTTTAGGAAACTGAAAATGGAATACTGTGGATATTATGATTGTTTGTCTTGTGTGTAAATAGGAAACTGATAAGCTGCCTATTGAGTGGTATAGCTGGATGCTAACCCAAAAAAGGGAACACTGTGGTTATGACTTGTATTATAAAGTTTCTGTAGTTAATAAAGTTGTTATTTTTTATAACCATGATTATATTATTATTCTTAATAATAATAAAATATTTTATCAAAATGCTTCCCTTCTCTTTTATAATTATATGCATAGACATATTTGTGTCTGTCCTAAGACTTCAATGCAGAAAACAGCAATAGCATTTATTTAAATGACAGAAATTACATATACTTTGTTGCAAGAAATTTATAAGTTGTTTATAGAACTAAGACAAAAAATCTATTTTATTCCAACTCTATCCATGGCAATATCAGTGTCTTCAATAAACAATCTCTGTGCAGTTTGGTCTCTCTAATTGTAAAATATAATTATTTATATTTGCTAGAATGGTGCTTTGCCACTATACACAGAAAATATTATTATGAATGATTACTTAATTTCATTTCTCATATCACTCAATATTACAAGTCATTTTTAAATTATTTGGTTAATCCTCTGTGGATCTCTTTTCAAAATATTTATTAAATTCAGAATAAATATGAATCAAATAGATTCATTTAATTAAAACTGAATGAACTAATCATCAATGATCTAACCAACTAGAGCTCTATAACTGATTATTCCAAGTTATATTTTTCTCTCCACCAAAATGGTAGCTCAACTGATTATTCTGGCATAGCTACTGATCTCAAGCAATGATTCATGCGTCTAACTCAACAGTCCATAGTAAAATATCTGACCTTTTAAATGATTATGACTAATTCAGAAGATACATTTATTCACTTGTGATATTGTAAGAATATTTAAAATATTTATCTGCTGATTTTTCTAATTTTTTTTATAGAACCTCATCACATTCTAAACATATATTCTGCTATGTTAAGTAGAATAGTCAGACCTACTGACTGATTAAAGGTGGCACACCTTTAATCCCAGCGACTCAGGAGGCTAAGGCAGAAAGATCCTAAGTTCAAAGCCAGCCTCAGCTATGTTAGCGAGGCCCTAAGCAGCTCATGAGACCCCGTCTTTTAAGTATAATACAAAAGGACTGGGGATGTGACTCAGTGTTACATGCTTCTGGGTTCAATCCCTGGTACCCATGCCCCAAATAAAAAGTAGAATAGTCAGGAAAACCTCTCTTAAGACACGACATTTGGACAGGTTCTCAATGAAGTGTGACAGCAAATTTTGTAAATATCTGGGGTCAGATTAAAAATTCTTGGAAAATATTGCTGTTAGTTTTCTATTACAGTTTATTTACTATTAGAAAACATGATGCTTTAATTAGTCACTCTTTGTCACCCTCCTGAGTCACCTTGGTCTGCATTCCCTCTGTTGTTTGAGAGCAGGAGTTGTATTATCATTCTATTTTATCAGTCTCCTACGAAGGAGAATTCTTGGCTTGCGTAATTCTACAGGATCTTGCTGCATTCCTTTTACCAAGTGCCAAGCCTGTCCTGTAAAAGAAACATTAAGAAATTTCATTGCAAAAAGCCTACAGTTTCTTTTGTCCTTTACATTTACATAAATATCTTGATTGCATGTGTTATTTATGAAAGCTTAAACTTAAAGGTAACTTCAAGATCAAAGGAATATTATAGTAATTGGGGCAGAGATTGTGGTATTATGAAGAATATGATATTGCCTAAAGCATATACTTACCTAAAACACGACAGAAATTACTGACAAGAGAAAGAAACACTTTTACTTTATTATAATTCAAAAGAAATTCTGGCCTATATATATATATATATATTTATGTTTTAAACATTAGATAACATTTGAATCTGACAAATAGTCTAACTGCAGACTAACTTTTGAACCTTTATCACTCTGCAATACTCCTCAAGGCTTATCATCACTTGGTTTGCACTGTTTTGAGTGCATCACCGTGTGAAAGCTTCACGCCTATCTGCCTCAACACCTCTGAACCCTTGCTTTGTCCCTTAATTTCCTTGAGGTTGCACGCACCCTTCAATCCCTACAGAGGTCGCCGCTTCCTCAGCTGCTGTAGTGCTTGTTCCAGCTTCCTTCAAGCTTGTTACCCTAGATTGCCTGTGACTGCTTTGGATTAGTTTTGTTTTATTTCTTAATGGATAGACAATTCCACTCAGTTTATGATCCTTGGTGATATCAGCATTGTCCTGGTATTATTTTGCACAGTGTTTCACAAGTGTAATCATAACATGTACACTTGATAATTAATATTATATAATTTTTTGAGGACTTAAAAGAGACTGAGTAAAAATTGTACAACTCTCAGGATTAAGAATATTAGGGGGTTATAATTGGTTGCTTTATTTTAATTTGAATTAGTACCTGGGGCTAAATGATTTATCTCCTACATTAGGCAAAAGATTTTTTTCTATATCTTAAATTAATAAGTAATCTTTGTCCATATTTATGGGGAACTATATGATGTTTTGATTCTATGCATGGTATAATGTTCAAATATTTCTTGAACATTTAACATTTCTTTGTGGTAAAACACCCAAATTTTTATGAAATATACAGTACATATTTGTCATTTGTAGTCATCCTATTGTGCAGGAGCACACCAGGACTTCTTACTCCCATCTAACTGCAGGCTGGTGCCTGCTGACCACTGTTCTCCATCCTGCTTAGTCTGCACTCCCACCCCCTTCTGACCACCATGCTCCTCTCAATGTCTCTGAGGTCAAGTTTCTTAAGTGAGATCATGTGGCATTTGCCTTTTATGCCAGGATTATTTCATTTAACAAAATGATCTCCAGTGCCTTCCATGTTGTCTCAAATGACAAGATTTCATTAATCTTTTTGTTATTAAATAGTATTCTATGGTGTATATGTACCACATTTTCTTTTTCATTCAACAGTTGGTGGACTCAGGTTGTTTCCATTGCTTGGCTACTGTGAGAAGTGCTACAAAGAACATGGGAGTGCAGATGTCTCTTTGACATACTGATTCCATTTCCTTTGTATATATACTCAGTAGTGAGAGTGTTGAATCCTATGATAGTACTTTTTTTAATTTTTGAAAAACTTCCATACTGTTTTCCATAATGACTGAATTAATTCCAGTGTGTAAGTATTTGCTTCTCAAAACACCCTCAGCACCCCTTGTTTTTGGGGGGTTGGGGGTGATACTCATTGGGATAAAATGATACTCATTGTGACTTGGACATTTCCCTTAATGACTAGTGATGCTGATCTTTATATATATGTATATATATGTGTGTGTGTGTGTGTGTGTGTGTGTGTACATCCAAATACAAGAGATCGCCATTTGCATGTCTTTTCTGAAATGTCTACTTCTCTTGCCCATTTTTAAATTGAGTTTTTTGTTTCTTTTTTTGTTTTGTTTTTGTTTTTGTTTTTAGCTATAGAGTTGTTTGAATTCCTTATGTATTCTAGGTGTTAACCCTTTGTCAGATATATGGTTTGCAAATATTTTCTCCAATTCTGTATGTCATTTTTCACTTCAATCATTGCTTCTTTGTGCAGCAGCTTTTTAGTTTGTTACAATCCAATTTTTCTATATTTGCTTGGATGTATTTGGGATCTAAGCCAAAAACAAAAAATTGCCCATTCCAATGTCCTGAAGTGTTTCCCTTATGTTTTCTTCTAGTAATTTCGTACTTTCTAGGCTTACATTTAAGTTTTTAATCCATTTTGAGTTTATTTTTGTAGCAGGAGAGAACTAGGGCTCTAATTTCATTCTTTAGCATGTGAATATCCAATTTTTCAGTCACCATTTATTGAAGAGACTTTCCTTCCCCCAAAGCATGTTCTTAGTCCCTTTGTTGATCAGTTGGCTTTGCATTTGAGGGTTTACTTCTGGCATGTCTGTTGGGTCCCAGATCTGTTTCTTTTTTATGTCAATACCATGTTGTTTTAATTACAGTAACTTTGTGATATGTCTTAAGTCAGATAGTGGGATGCCTCCTGCTTTGTATTTTTGCTCAAGAGGGTTTTTGCTATTTAGGGTTTTTTTTTGTGTGGTTCTAAATAAATTTAAGGATTGTTTGTTTTAATTAGGTAAAGAATTACATTAGTATTTTGATAGGAATTGCTTTGGATCTGGAGATTCCTTTGGGTGGTAAGGACATATTAACATTTATTTTTCTAATCCATGAACACATGGCGTCTTTCCATTGTGTGTGTGTGTGTGTGTGTGTGTGTGTGTTCCCTTCGGGATTTCTCTCATCAGTATTTTCATTGTAGTGTTTTTTCATCTTTCTAAATTTACTTCTGATTGTTTTCTATATTTGTAGCTAATATAAATGGGATTGCTTTTTGAATTTTCTTTTTTCAAATAGTTTGTACAACTGTTTTTTAAAAATATTTTTTAGTTGTATGTGGACACAATACCTTTATTTATTTAATTTTATGTGTACTGAGGATGGAACCCTGTGCCTCAGGCGTGCGAGGCAAGCACTCTACCACTGAGCTACAACTACAGCCCCACGACTGATTTTCGTATGTTGATTTTGTACCCTGTCATTTTACTGAATTTATTAGTTCTAATAATCTTTTGGTGAAGTCTTTCAGATTTTCTATATGAGAGATCACACCATCTTCAAACAATAATATGACTTCCTCCTTTAAAATTTGGATGCCCTTTATTTCTTTTCCTGCCTGACAGCTCTATCTAGGACTTTAGCACTATGTTGAATCAAAGTGGTGATGTAGGCTTCCCTGTCTTGGTCTAGATAGAAAGCTTTCAGTGTTTTCCCATTCAGTATGATGCTAACTGTTGGCTTGTTATATATGCTTTCTTCCGGGTTGAGGTATGTGCCTTCTATATTTAATTTGTTGAGAGTTTTTATAATGAGAGGATGTTAAATATTTTTCTACCTGTAACAGTGATCATATGATCTTACTTCTTCATTTTGTTGATATGGTGTGTAACATGTAATGATTTGTGTATGTTGAACTAGTCTTTCATCCCTCTTAATTATGGTGAATAATCTTTTCAGCTTGCTATTAGATTTGGTTTAGTAATATTTTATTGAGGATTTTTGCATCTATGTTCTTCAGGGTTGTTGTCCTATAGTTCTCTGTTTGTGTCATTGTCTGGTTTAGGTATCAGGGTAATCCTCACTTTAGTAAACAAGGTTGGATGAATTCCCACCAAAAAGAGAAGAATTATTAAGTTTAGAAAGTTTACATATTTACATTTGTAAGTGTGGCTTTAAATTTAAAAGATGGAAAATTAGATTTTAGCTTGCTAATGGATAAAGGTGTTTACTTTGTCAAACTAATACAGTTTATATTATGTTGGTGAACATTTTCCCATCTGGGTTTTTCCATGAAGGGTCATAACATTGAGGGGAAAAAGGATCACATCAATTATTTCAAAAACTCCTGAGTCAACAGTAGCCTACTCATGACTTATATGCAAGTTTTTCATCTGCTCTGCATTATAAAGTTTCACAACATCAACAATGTTAATTAGGAAAAGGTTTTCATTTGATGAGTATTCTTAACTGAGAGAAATCAACATAGGTAGCAGTTAAATGAGGTGAAGAAATGGCAGAATTTCAAAATAAATTTCTCTAATCATTCTTAAAGTTTTACAAAGATACTGCTGAGTTTTCTAACCTCCAGCTTTTCAGATGACTCATAATATAAATGCAGTGATGGTTTAGAATATATAATTGTGCTCCAAAATAAAAAATTACAACCTATAAGAGAAAAATAATGAGTGATTTAATAAATGGAAATTTGGCATTATGAAATGATTATAGATCTCTAGACTGGAAAAGAGGAAGTACAAGAGTATGATTATTTATCTTTCTTTGGTAGTCCAAAGGATCATTCTGAGAAGGAATGCTCAAGTCCTTTTAGTTGGGAAAATAAGATTGACTTCTTATTGAAAATAAGATTGCAGATAGTTAAGGTACCAGGTAGTATTTCTCAATTTTGAAGGCTGTGAAATACATAAATGAAGAAACTCATAGACCTTCTAATCATGAACATTTCCTAAAGTAGAAAGTATTACTTCAATGAGTTTGGTAAGCTTTACACAAACTGGTCTCTTATAGATTACCCATCTGCAGAACACATAAAAGCCATGTATGAAGAACTAAATGTTCAGGGCTTGAATAAATTTTGAGATGTTCAGATGGTTTATACACATCACTATGCAGCCGGATACTTAAGAGCCTTTGGATATTCATGTATATATTGATGCTCCATGGAGGAACATGGTATAGCATATTCTTCAAATTAACTGTTCTACAGAATTCTCTTAAAAATTATAGAGACATTATTTCATTTCACTGTTAGGGACTAGAGTTCTGCTAAATGCAGTTCACAAATATTTTTATTTGCATATTTTCTTTTTGAATGGGAGACTATGGTAACTACATCGTTTGAGTCTTCATTGTATTTATAATCTCCAGTTTTTTTCCTCTACCAAAACATCTCTCAACAAATATTTTTGGCAAAATTTCCAGATCAATCTTATTTTCACATGATTTTCTTTTTCCTACTTAACTTGCATAAAATTCAGACACTTAGGAGGAGTTATTCTTTTCTTTTTTTTTCTTTTTTTTTATTTGCTTATTGATTCATTGAGCGCAAATGGAGTACAGCTACTGTTTCTCTGGTTGTGCACAAAGTAGAATCTCACCATCTGTGCATTCATACATGTACACAGGGCAATGATGTCTGTCACACATTCTGTTAATATTCTTACCCTCCCACCCCCGACCCCACCCCTCCCTTCCCTCTATGCTAGCTATCCTTCCTCCATTCTTGCCACCCTCCCCCGCCCTGCATTATGCATCATCATTCATTTATCAGAGAGACCATTCGGCCTTTGGATTTTTAGGATTGGCTGATCTCACTTAACATAACAGTCTCCAACATCATCCATTTACCTACAAATGCCATAATTTTATTCTTCTTTATGGCTGAGTAATATTCCATTGTGTATATATACCACAATTTCTTTAGCTATTCATCTATTGAAGGGCATCTAGGTTGGTTCCACAATCTAGCTATTGTGAATTGAGCAGCTATGAACATTGATGTGGCTGCATCACTGAGGCAATCTGATTTTAAGTCCTTTGGGTATAGGCCAAGGAGTGGGATAGCTGGGTCAAATGGTGGATCCATTCCAAGTTTTCTAAGGAATCTCCACACTGCTCTCCAGAGAGGCTGCACCATTTTGCACTCTCACCAGCAATGCATAAGTGTACCCTTTTCCTCACATCCTTGCCAACACCTGTTGTTGCCTGTATTCTTAATAAAAGACATTCTAATTGGGGTGAGATGAAATCTTAAGGTGGTTTTGATTTGCATTTCTCTTATAACAAGGGATATTGAACATTTTTGCATAAATCTGTTGATTGCTTGTAGATCTTCCTCTGTAAAGTGTCTGTTCATTTCCTTGGCCCATTTATTGATTGGGTTGTTAGTGTTCTTGGTGTAAAGATTTTTGAGTACTTTGTAGATTCTGGAGATTAGTGCTCTATCTGAAGTGTGTGTAGCAAAGATTTTCTCCCACTCTGAAGGCTCTCTCTTCACATTGCTGATTGTTTCCTTTGCTGAGAAGAAGCTTTTTAGTTTGACTCTATCCCAATCATTGATTCGTGCTTTTATTTCTTGCTCTTTGGGAGTCATGTTAAGGAAATCTGGTCCTAGGCCAATGTGATGAAGATTTGGACCTATTTTCTCTTCTATTAGGTGCAGAGTCTGTGGTCTAATTTCTAGGACCTTGATCCACTTTGAGTTGAGTTTTGTACAGGGTGAGAGATATGGGTTTAGTTTCATTTTGCTGCTTATGGATTTCCAATTTAACCAGCACCATTTGTTGAAGAGGCTGTCTTTTCTCCACTGTATGTTTTTGGCTCCTTTGTCAAGTATGAGATATCTGTATTTATGTGGGTTTGTCTCTGTGTCCTCTATTCTGTACCATTCATCTACCTGTCTATTTTGGTGCCAATACCATGCTGTTTTCGTTAATATTGCTCTGTAGTATAGTTGAAGATCTGGTATTGTGATACCCCCTGCTTCACTCTTCTTGCTAAGGATTGCTTTAGCAATTCTGGGTCTCTTATTCCTCCAAATGAATTTCATGATTGCTTGCTCTATTTCTATAAGGTCCGCCATTGGGATTTTAATTGGAATTGCATTGAATTTGTATAGAACTTTTGGAAGTATGGCCATTTTGACAATAGTAATTCTGCCTATCCAAGAACATGGGAGATCTTTCCATCTTCTCAGATTCTCTTTAACTTCTTTCTTTAGTGTTCTGTAGTTCTCATTGGAGAGGTCTTTCACATCTTTTGTTAGATTGATTCCCAAGTATTTTATTTTATTTGAGGTTATTATAAATGGGGTAGTTTTCCTAATTTCTCTCTGAGAGGATGCATCACTTACGAATAAAAATGCATTAGATTTATGAGCATTAATTTTATATCCTGCTACTTTACTGAATTCATTAATGAGTTCCAGAAGTTTTCTGGTGGAATTCTTAGGATCTTCTAAATAGAGAATCATGTCATCAGCAAATAGGGATAGTTTGATCTCTTCTTTTCCTATTCGTATTCCTCTAATTTCTTTGGTCTGTCTAATTGCTCTGGCTAGAATTTCAAGAACAATGATGAATAGTAGTGGTGAAAGAGGGTATCCTACCTTGTTCCAGTTCTCAGGGGGAAAGCTTTCAATTTTTTTCCATTTAGAATGATGATAGCTGTGGGCTTAGCATAGATAGCCTTTACAATGTTAAGGAATGTCCCCACTATCCCTATTTTTTCTAGTGTTTTGAGCATGAAGGGGTGCTGTATTTTATCAAATGCTTTCTCTGCATCTATTGAAATAATCATGTGGTTCTTGACTTTAAGTCTGTTGATGTGGTGAATTACATTGATTGATTTCCGGATGTTGAACCAACCTTGCATCCCTGGGATGAAACCCACTTGATCATGGTGCACTGTCTTTTTAACATGCTTTTGTATGCGATTCGCTAAAATTTTGTTAAGAATTTTTGCATCTATGTTCATTAGAGATATGGGTCTGAAATTTTCTTTCCTCGACATATCCTTCTCTGGTTTTGGTATCAGGGTGATATTAGCTTCATAGAATGAGTTTGGAAGGGTTCCCTCCTCCTCTATTTCGTGAAATACTTTGAGGAGTATTGGAATGTGCTCTTCTTTGAAGGTCCTGTAGAACTCGGCTGTGAATCCATCTGGTCCTGGACTTTTCTTGGTTGGTAGGCTTTTTATGACTTCCTCTATTTCATTGCTTGAAATTGATCTATTTAAATTGTGTTTGTCCTCCAGATTCAGTTTGGGTGGCTCATATGCCTCTAGGAACCTGGTGATGTCTTCATTTTTTCTATTTTGTTGGAGTATAAATTTTCAAAGTAGCTTCTTATTATGTTTTGTATTTCAATTGTGTCTGTTGTGATATTTCCATTCCTATCACGAATTTTAGTAATTTGGAGTTTCTCTCTCCTTCTTTTCATTAGCGTGGCTAAGGGTTTATCAATTTTTTTTATTTTTTCAAAGAACCAACTTTTTGTTTTGTCAATTTTTTTAATTGTTTCTTTTGTTTCAATTTCATTGATTTCAGTTCTAATTTTGATTATTTCCTGTCTTCTGCTACTTTTGGTGATGATCTGTTCCTCTTTTTCTAGGGCTTTGAACTGTAGTGTGAGATCATTAATTTGTTGACTTTTCATTCTTTTATTAAAAGCACTCCATGCAATGAATTTTCCTCTTAGCACTGCTTTCATAGTGTCCCAGAGACTTTGATATGTTGTATCTTTGTTCTCTTTGACCTCTAAGAATCTTTTAATTTCCCCCTTTATGTCTTCTGTTAACCATGCATCATTCAATAGCATATTATTTAATCTCCAGGTCTTGGAGTAGTTTCTGTTTTTAACTTTTTCATTGATATCTAATTTCATTCCATTATGATCTGATAGTATACAAGGTAGTATCTCTATGTTTTTGGATTTGCTAAGAGTAGCTTTGTGGCATAACATATGGTCTATTTTAGAGAAGGACCCATGAGCTGCTGAGAAGAAAGTGTATTCGCTTTTTGATGGATGGAATATTCTATATATGTCTGTTAAGTCCAAATTTCCGATTGTGTCATTGAGTCCTATGGTTTCTTTGTTCAATTTTTGCTTGGAAGATCTATTCAATGGTGAGAGGGGAGTGTTAAAGTCCCCCAGTATTATTGTGTTTTGGTCTATTTGGTCCCTGAAATTGAGAAGGGTCTGATTGACGTACGTGGGTGCACCTTTGTTTGGTGCATAAATATTTATGATTGTTATGTCTTGCTGATTTATGCTTCCTTTAAGCAGTATGAAATGTCCTTCTTTATCCCTTCTGACTAACTTTGGCTTGAAGTCTGCTTTATCTGAAATGAGGATGGAAACTCCTGCTTTTTCACTCAGTCCACATGCATGGTATGCTTTACCCCAACCTTTCACCTTTAGTCTGTGGGCATGTTTTTCTATGAGATGAGTCTCTTGAAGGCAGCATATTGTTGGGTCTTTCTTTTTAATCCAATCTGCCAGTCTATGTCTTTTGATTGATGAGTTTAGGCCATTTACATTCAGGGTTATTACTGAGATATGACTTGTATTTCCTGCCATTTTAGCTTTTTTGGGGTTTTTAGCTTAACTTTGTTTCTCCTTTGTTTGACTCTTTCTTTAGGGTAATTCCTCCCCATGTTGACTGCGATTATTGTTTTTCATTTCTTCCTCTTCGAATATTTTGTTGAGGATGTTCTGTAGGACAGGCTTTCTCTTTGTGAATTCTTCAAGTTTTTGCTTATCATGGAAGGATTTTATTTCATCATCAAATCTGAAGGTAAGTTTTGCTGGGCATAAGATTCTTGGTTGGCATCCGTTTTCTTTCAGAGCTTGAAATATGTTGTTCCAGGCCCTTCTTGCTTTTAGAGTCTGGGCTGAGAAATCTGCTGATATCCGTATTGGTTTCCCCCTGTAGGTAATCTGATGCTTTTCTATCACAACCTTTAAAATTCTATCTTTGTTTTGTATGTTAGGTATTTTCATTATCATGTGCCTTGGTGTGGATCTGTTGTAATCCTGTGTGTTTGGTGTCCTGTAAGCCTCTTGTAATTGATTTTCCATCTCATTCATCATATTTGGGGAATTTCCTAATATTATTTCATTGAACAGATTATTCATACCCTTGGTTTGTATCTCTGTGCCTTCCTCAATCCCAATAACTCTTAAATTTGGTCTTTTCATGATGTCCCATATTTCTTGGAGGTTTCGTTCATGATTCCTAACCATCTTCTCTGTTCGACTTTGTTTTCAAGATTAAATATTTTGTCTTCATTGTCTGAGGTTCTGTCTTCCAAGTGATCTATTCTGTTAATTATGCTTTCTATTGAGTTTTTAACTTGGTTGATTATTTCCTTCATTTCCTTGTTTCCTTCAAGGATTTCTGTTTGTTTTTTTCTCAGAACTTCTATCTCTTTATTGAAATGATTTTTTGCTTCCTGCAATTGCTCTATTAGCTGATTATTCATAGTCTGAATCTGCTCTCTCGTCACATCATTCTCTTCTTGGATCATTTTAATTATGAACATTCTGAACTCCCTTTCTGTCATTCCTTCTACCATGCTGTCTTTGGGTTCTCTTGATGTATCATCTAGATTTGTTTGGGACACTTTCTTCCCGTGTTTTCTCATGTTGCTCATGTATCTTCCCCTCTGATTTTTGAGAGGTGCATGATCAAGTGGTGACCCAAGAAAGCTGCTGTTCCACTTCATCCCTTTTGGGAATGATCAATTCCTCTGTCAGAGGCAGCCGCCGGAGCCAGAGACTCCAGCCCCTCCAGGCCAGACCGCCCAGGAGATGCCGCACAGTGGCGGGGAAGACCGGAGCTTGGCTCTGCGGGTGCAGGAAGTCCCAGATGGTCACTCTTTGCCAGGGAAGCTGCAAAACGGCGCCGAAGGGTTCAAAGTCACCACTGGAGCCAGAGACTCCAGCCCCTCCAGGCCAGACTGCCCAGGAGATCAGTTATTCTTTTCTTAACGTGTGTATGTGTACCATCTACTGGATCTCTCCTAGCATTAATATTACAGCAAATTGATTATACAATTATATAAAGGTAGTCCTATTTTAAATAAACTTTTCCACTAAATTACTGGAAGGCTGACTAACACACTGGACTTCAAAATAGTCCATCATCTGTTGAAAGGCCCATCTTTGGAAGTACAGAACTAGGAAAAAGAAAGAAAGGAACTGTAAGAGAAAAATAAAGAAAAATTTTCAAAAATGGAAGGTATTTGAGAAAAGTTTTCTGGAGGCATGTACATATTCCTAAAAGAAAGGTTAAAGAAAGGTCTAAAGCACTACCCTCCTTTACTAGTCATTTCCCTTCTTAATCCCAATCATTTTTACTTCCCACATCCACTTATAAACAAAATGAGTCATAGTAAAGTTAACAAGCATACTGTATGAGTGCAGTTCTTCCATATTCAAAGGATCCATTTTTACCCTTTCAGCTCCATGCTCCTTTCATCCTTGTTACTTTCCTCAATGACAACTTCTTCTCCTAGTTTTATTGTGGTAGAATTCTACAATGATAATTGTATATATTTAGGGCATAACACATGCTTGTTATATTTTACATTGTGAAATGATTACCATATTCAAACTATTTAACATATCCATCACCTCACATCATTACTTTGTTAACTATAGTCCTCAAGTTCTTTTTAGTTCTTACTCATCTTTTAACAATGTTTGTTTTCTTTGACCAATAATAGTAAAAGCAAAGCTTTCTCTATATTTTAGTTGCTCTCCAAAATACTCTACCACCTTTTTTTTAAAAAAAATTATTTTTAACATTTGTTCTAATTCATTGTTCTTGACAGTGGAATGCATTTTGACACATTGTACATAAATGGAGCACAATTTCTCTTTCTTCTGACTATACGTGACTCAGAGTCACACCGGTTGTTCAATCAGACATGTATATAAGGTAATAATGTCCATCTCATTCCACCATCCTTCCCATCTCACAACTCCTCTCCTCAATCCCCTCTGCCCAATCCAAATTTCCTTCATTCTTCCCCAGCCCCTGGCCCCCCCCCCATTATGTATCAGCATCTGCTTATCAGAGAAAACATTCTGCCTTTGGTTTGGGGAGATGGCTTATTTCATTTAGCATTTTCTCCAGCTCCATCCATTTAGCAGCAAATGCCACAATTTCATTCTTCTTTAAGGCTGAGTAATATTCCATTATGTATATGTACCACATGTTTTTTATCCATTCATCTGTTAAAGGGCATCTACATTGGTTCCATCCTTTAGTTATTGCGAATTGAGCTGCTATAAACATTGATGTGGCTGTGTCACTATAGCATGCTGATTTTAAGTCCTTTGGGTATAAACCGAGGTGTGGGATAGCTGAGTCAAATGGTGGCTCCATTCCAAATTTTCTGAGGAATCTCCATACTACTTTTCAGAATTTTCACATCAATTTGCAGTTCCATCAGCAATGTATGAGTGTAGCTTTTTTCCCACATCCTTGCCAACACATATTGTTGCTTGTATTCTTTACCACCTTTCTTAACTTCAAAGATTGCATCATCTTTCCATGGCCACAACTTAGAGGTGGCTGAACTTAAGCGAGACAGCTCAGTTGGAAAGAACTGAAGTGGAGACAAAGGCAAATGTTCAGTTGTCCACTTGACATCAATGCTGGGATGTACTCTGAGATTCTAAACTTACCATACCCCAAACTTAATCTCAAGTACTCTTTGTCACCTTCACAATAAAACATTCCTGGTTTCTCAAACCAGAATTCAGAAAATCACTTTCTACCTATTTTTGTTTACCTTTCAACATCCAAATCATCACCAAGTCATCATGTCTACCTTCTGATTGAATATTAAATCACATATCTCCACCTCCAGTGACTCCACCTTCACCCAAGCCATGATTTTCATTCATCTTCATTAATTACAATAACCTCAAATTTTGTTTCTGCACATATGCTCCATCTTTTAGCCAATTTTTAGAGTATGCTTTTTTAAAATTGTAACTCTGTTATTTTCATATTTAAAATCCTTCATGGTTTCCAATTAACCAACACCCATATGATTTGCCTCTGACTGTTCACCTCTTCCTTTTGCCTACTATATTCCAACTTATTTGGACACTTTCAGTTCTGAGAACAGGATAAGTTCTTTCTTTCCTTAAAAAGTGCACATCTGCTACTCTTTCTACACAGAATTATTCCCCCACCTACAGGTTTTGCCTGACTAATACCTAGTTCATCATTCAACTTAAAAGATACCAATGATTCCCTGACCTCACCCTTCTGACCCAGTTACACATTCCAAAGGACCATGCACTTCTATTTCAGAATACTTAGTTCATTGAATTGTTATCTGCATATATATGAGTGTGAATAACTATATCTATATAATAATATCTCTATCTATGCCTATTTATATATATAATGTTGTCTCTCCTACTAGATTGTAAGCTCCATGAGAAATGGGCTAGGTCTATATTTGCACACATTTTTTCTCAATACTGGTTAGGAACTATATCACACAAATATTTTTTGTTGTTCTTTTTAGTTGTATATAACAGTAGAGTCTATTTTGACGTTTATATAAACATGAATTATATCTTATTCAAATTAGGATCCTATTTTGAACATAAAATTTTTAAATAAGTGTATAAGTAACTATGCTTTCACAATTTTTTCATTCAGTTTTAGCATATAAATAAATTATAATTTCTAATTCTTTAAATAGTAATGTCAACAAGTTCCTTTGGTGGTGATACTGGGGAGGTGGTTTCTTTTTTTTTATTTAATTTTTTGATTCATTGAACACAAATGGAGTACAGCTATTGGGGGAGGTGGTTTCGACTAGCTTCTGTCATATATTTCTGCTTTAAATCTGCTTGTATTTAGTGAGCACTTACTATGAGAGTGCTAGGTACTGAATCAAATTTTAATAGGAATTAAAATTTGACTCTGATCCTTTTGGTAAATACAGACAAATCTGGAAGACATGCATGGAGCAGGAATCAGAGTGTTCACTGAAAAGCAAAAACAGTTTCTGAAGCAGATAGCATGATTTTATCATGTTTTTTGAATTATTCTCTCTTAACCTTTGGAGATTAATATAATCTTATATCCTGAAAATTCAAATATCATTTTTTTCATCTGATGAATATTTCTATCATGTTACTAGCTATTTAAGTTTAGAGTTCCCTTTCTTTAATCCTCTCTTTTCTTTGAGTTTTCCAATTCTAAGCTTTTACGTCTTACCCCTTTTTCCTTATGGTCCCCTAAATCTTCTGACTCCTTTAGTAGATTCAGAGGATTAGAGAATTATGCATTTATTATCAAGGGAATAACGTAGTTTTTCTGATAGAACACTAACAATTTTAGAGATGGGATTACATAAAATTTTCTTTTCTTAGTAAGACGGACAAATGGGTTGTTGTAGAAAGTTTTTAATTATATTTGAAGATGTTCCGATAACGTAATACTTATTCAGCATTTACTCTTTGCCAGGCTCTGCTTTATCTCTTTTAATCATCATTACAACCTCATACAGGCAGGTTCTATGACTATATCCACTTCAAAGAAAACGAAGTGTTCAAATAACTGGTAAGAGGAGCACATTTAGGGGTGGATTTTCAATATTAATTGTTTGACTTCTTTGCTCTGTCCAGTCCACTGAACATTTGATTCACTTATTTTCCAGAATAGTTGGAAGAGGGGAAAACTTATTTAAACAAGAAAACACTGCCATCATCTAGGCAGGATATGAGCAAGAAGCTACTCAGAGGTCAAACTTCTTTTCCAATAGTGCTTGCTCAAATCTCTGTGATACATCAGCTGCAAGAACCTGGCCTCCTGGTCATCAAATATGAAGGATGGAAACACAAGCTGCTTCATTTCGATGGAGGTAAAAGGAGCTTAGGGCCAGTTTAGCAGGGGAGTTTCCTTTATCTTTGATGGGGGATGAGGCATATGACTTTTGACAAAGAAAAGCAACAAAACTTGTGGAATAGAAATAGTAACAATTGTGGAAAAACATATAATGGTAAAAATTCTTAGGGACCCCAGTAGATAGAAAAGCTCAGCATTTCTTCTGAAACTAAGAAAAACAGTAATGTTTCCTGCCTTTATTGCAGATCCCACAGAGCATCTTATGCAATAAGGGTGTTTTATGCAAGAGAGACACACCTTCCAAGGAAATTATAATCTTTTACATGGGGTCATTTTGCAATGTATTACATGGAATCATAGACTTCGATAGCTGTTAAAAGTCACCTCTTCATTTTACAAAGAACAAAGAGAGATTCCAAAATTATAATGACTTGTCCAGGGTCACACATCTAGAGACAGTCAGTCTTGGAAACATGGTCTACAATTTTTTAAATTCATGATCTTAGTTTTTATTACTCACTTATTTTTAAACTCAGATGACATAAATAAAATATGTGATATCGAAATTTAATTCAAAACCTTACAGATTGATATATTTTGAATGTGTACCCCAAAGTTCTCGTCTTGGAAGCTTAATCCTTAATGCAATTATGTTGAGAAGTGGGACTTTTAAAACATGATCAGGTCGCAAGGGCTCTGCTTTCATGAATAGATTAATGGAGTGATGTCCTTTCTCTCTCTCTCTCTCTCTCTCTCTCTCTCTCTCTCTCTCTCCCTTTTCCTCTCTCTCTCTCCCTTTTCCTCTCTCTCTCTGTTTCTTTCTCACCATGGATGTCTTCTGCCATATTATGACACAACGAAAAGGGCTTCACCAGATGCAGTATCTCAATCTTGAACTTTCACACCTTTAGAACTGTGAATCAATAAATTCCTGTTGGTTATTAATCACCCAGTTTCAGTCATTCTGTTATAGGAGCACAAAATGGGCTAACCAACCTAAAAGGATCCGGACTCAGGCCTGGAGAGACCGCCAATCCAGGTGCAGTTCTAGCAAACTCCTACACAAGGAGCAAGCCAAGGTGGATCTTCATTTGGCTTCCTTCCCTAACTCCATTTATGATCTGACTTCCTTCCTGACTGGGAAGGAGCCCTTGTACAGGGAACCTGGAGAAATGATTTGTTGGCAGAAATGGAGTTGAAATGCAGAGCAAAGAATAAGCAATAAATAGCACAAGCTAACTTGTCTTAGTATAAAACAGTAATGAGTGCAGGGCTGTCCTTTACGGCTCCTGGGAAAATAACCCTGTCTGTGCTAACCAATGCAGAACCTGCAAGAGTTCCTGACCTACAGAGGCAATTTAGTTTGTCAAAGCAGCTTTAGAAGATGGCTTTGTGTGCAGATTTAGAATTTATTTCACTTACTCATATGGAGCCAGGATATACTGTGGTCATGTAACCTGTGAGAAGATGAGTTCTCAATAGACAAGTTTGAAACTCTAGCTTGGAGTTCTTCCAATATATGGTTATATGTTAGGATTAAAGGCTTCCTAAATAGTACTTGGAGTTCCCAATGTTATGAACATGATTTATGTATTCCTAGGGCACCTTAATTCTTCAGTTTGAATCTTCAAACTCTGTCTCTAGGTATCAAAGAACATCAGGAGTATTCTCAAGATGTTCATGTGTCTACAAACATGACAAATGCTCTACTTAGTCTGAGGATTGCTCTGGAAACAGGGCAGTCTCTTTCTTTCAAGAAATAAAGCATACTGAACAGTGGAAGTTTTATCACTCTAGCTGGTCATCAGTAATGTACAGCTGCATTATCTTGACTTGCATGTTCTTTTCTGTGACAGTGAAGACAACTGGAAAATGTTTTTATTAACATCATAATAATATGGCCTGCATTCAGTTAGCTGAATTTTTTGGACCCTTCTTCACTGTTATGCCTGGAGTTCAGTGTATTTGGAGTCCAAAATGTTTTAAAGAGGTTTATGCAGAAAAACAAACTCCTGCATAATCTCTCTGCCTCTATGTCTCATAGGTACTTCAAATACTGTCTTCCAAACTCAGATCAAGTTGTGTCCTTCCTAAAGCTGGGTTGTTTCTCATACATGCTCTTTTCCATTTCAGTTATGGTAGTCTATCTGCAAATCACCAAAACTGGATCCCTGAATCCCTAAGAGCTCTGGCTTATCTCATTCTTCTCCCACTTCTCCACAACCCAGTTCCCCTGGTGCTTCTGATTTTTCTTCTGAATTATGCCTTCTTCCTTCTATGTGCCTCCTTCACTCTGTTTGAAGCCCTCATTATTTATCTCCACTGCTTCAGTGTCCTAAAAGGTTAAATTCAAATTGATTCTCTTTCAAGCCATCCTCCTCTATGCCATTAGCAGGATCCATCTAAAAAGCACATTTGAAAAAGAGCCCATTCTACATCCTATGACTCTTCATCTGTCAGGGTACAGACAAAACTTCTGAGTGACCTCATAGGTCCCCCTCACCTCTTCCTTCCTTGCCAGCTCTGCTTGGGGCAAAGAGATGTCCCTGTAGTTCCTTGAGAGAATATTGTTGTATTTTGTTTGATTTTTTTCTTCCCTTTGTTTTTTGCTTCAAGAACTTTCATGGTGTTCTGTCTTCTTGAAATAGTTCTGCCTACCCTCTCTTCCATTTGTTGCTAAATCCAACTTGTATTTTCAGTTTGATTTGAGATGTAGCTATTTTCTTGACCTTTATCCTAACCAGCTGGCTGACTGGGTCCTGCTTTTCTTGTTGGGTTCTTACCACCCCCATTGTCTGGGAGAAAAACATTGCTCTAGATTTCTTTCATCTGTTTTTACATGGGTATCCTTACAGAACCCACTTTCCCTCAGGCAACAGGATTTTAGTTCTGTAGTTGTTTACTGGGCTTAGTCTACTTAGATCTTGAAAAATGTTGGATATAAAACTCTGTAAATATTGTTCTCACAGCTGGTCCCTTGGCTTTGGAGCTCGGCTTCTGCATCAAAACTTACTCAGTGCGCTCAGTAACTGCAGGAAAACAGGTGTTTATCATGGGACCATGGATTCTGATAGTTTTGCCTTCCCTCCCATAAAATGGAGTTTAGAACAATGTATACATAGATGCCCATAAAAATAACTACCCCTCATTTTGTTTTACCTTAGTTTTAGATTTCTAGCATTAGTTGGCTCTTTTTAAATTCCCCTTTAGTTACTAACATAACTTGCAGGATTTTAAGGAAGTCCATCTATACCTTTGTGAGTTTTTGTTGTTGTTGTTGTTTGCAATGTATTTTTATGCTATTTTTGTTTATGAATATAAATCTCATGGATGTGAATTTATCAGTTAGAATTAGGTTTGGCTACTAATAGCAAAAATTCAAAAGAATAATTATCTCTTTTTTGCATAAAAGCAATCTAGGAGTAGGCATCCAGAGTTGGCATGGTAATGTCAGGGGACAGCAGAGATTGGGAGTCTGTTTTGTGATCTCATGGTTGTTAGCACTGAGCTCCGTTTTATCTTCAAAATGTCTTCTGGGGTTCCTGCCTTCAAGTCTGTGACTCAGGCAGACAGGAAGAGGAAGTGAGGCAGGAAGTGCACCCTTTGAGAGCCTAAACCTGCCTCTTCTGCTATGTTCCACTGGCCATTATTCAGGCTCCAAGTGCCCAGTTGACTTGGAAAGTTCTATGTTAGGAAAACACAGCAAACTCTGCCATAGAAGAGATTTACTTTCTCATAGAAAAACTTTAAACTGTCTCTTTCCTGCTTCTTAACTGTTTAGAATTGTTCATAGTTTTGAGGAGAAAACTTAGCACACAGTTTTCTTTTTGTAGCAAGGCATAGATGGTAAGGCTGGGAAGAGCAGTGTTATTGTAATACTTCAGCAGGGAATTAAATAATTATTTAACTCACCTAGTGACAATAGCACTTTATTTTAAATAACAGGGTCAGGTTATATAAAGGGACAAGTAGGTATCTGGAAAAAGTTCAAGTAAGTATTCCCAGTAATCCAAAGTGAGTATGGGAATATTTGCCAAATAAAATCCACATCCCCAAATTTTTCTTTGTCTTGATTTTCTACTAATTGTAGTTCTGAAATTTCATTTTTTAATGCAGATCTATTTTTTATTATATGTACTTTTCTGTAACCAACTTTGTGTACTTTGTGGGAAGAAAATGTGCAATCAATCAGTAAGTTTCAAAAAAGAACAAGAAAAAAAACTAAACAATATTTTGTTAAAATTAGGAAGACAAAACTATACTTAACATCTGGTCCTGAGTACTTCAAGTAACACTCATGTGATTTGATGATGTATTGGATAATTATGGGAGTTACAGTTTATACAGGAAAGAAAGTTGGAATAATACTTTTTATGCATGTCCTAGCAACTGCTTCAAATTAAATTAAAATATTTATATACCTGTGATTTAAAGAGGCAATATTTAAAACTTACTACTAATAACTATTGTTCTAAGGGATTTTTTTATGTGGGCTCCATATATTCATGAGGAAGAGGAGTTTAGTTTATGGTTGTCAAATTCTTAAAGTGTGTAACTAATGTAATGTCTACTTTTTTATTATTAAATAGATTTCCTATTTGGAAAATATTTATAATTAGATTGTTTTCAAATAATGATATGTAAAATATCCAAAATTCAAAGTACATTTGGTTAATATTAAATAGCCAATATTTATTGAGTGGTTCCCATGTGATAAGTGCTGTCCTAAGGAGTGAATACAGATTTCAAATTTAATACTTACAATAATCTCTATATTTTCATTATACCAACGAGATAACAAAAAGGAACAAGCATAACACTATGTATTAAGTGATGTACATCTAATTTGCTCTCTTTACAACGGATTTTATATCTTGCTACACTATGACTGTATTTAAATTTCATTCTTTTTAAACATTGTAATGAAATAGCTACAATATGTATTTTGACAAATATGCTAATGGTATTGCTGACTGCATTTTCTACCTCAATGGTTTAAAGTATTTATTTTAGGGAATTAGTTCATTTTCTGCTTGTTGATGCTTATGGAAATTCCTTGCATGCAACAAAATAAGAAACCATTTGTTCACAAATACAAAGTTCAGTCCAGCTCTAAGTTACAATATTCGTTAATTTAGTTTGCACATACTTATTGAACAGATGTTATGTGTCAGGTAGCTTCCTAAGCATTGAGAATGCAGCAGAGAATGACTCAGGCAAGGCAAATATAAACAAATTTAAAAAAATAAAAACAATTATTTCAATTATTTTAGAAATGAGATCCCAAAAAAGTAGGAAGATAAATCAGAGGAAGGGCCTGAGGTATTAGATCTATGATTAGGGAAGTTCCTTTTTCTTTGTGAGGATCGTATTTGAGTAGAGACAGAAAACAGGAAGAGGAAAAAGCCACTCTCCCTGGGGAAGGAGGGCAAGGATAAGGGAGACTGAGTGATACATGCTTGGAGAAGTTTAGAGCAATAATGTCTGCAGATCTGGATGAATTTGGAGAGCAGTGGCAGAGACTCAGAGGTTGGTGTGGAGGTGGACAGGAGCTAGCTCATGTATAGAGAGCTTTGTAGGTCAGAGGAGTTTGGTAGAAAACTCTGATCACTCAGTTTGATGGAACAGCCTCATGCTGGACCACTGCCAGTTGGCATTGCAGAGGGGACCTAAAGTGGCTGCCTGGAGGCAACTGGCATCACTTCTATGTCCAGTTCATTGTTGAGAGTGACACAGCCAAGCCTGCATCAGTGAGACAGACAGTATAATCTTCCTCAAATATTTGGGCATAGCACAATTTCTAACAGTGACTGTTAATTTGAGGGTCCTCTAGGCTCCCTGCATATATTTCATATACTCTTTATAACAAAGTTTAAATCATACAATTAAAAATATATTTTCCCAGTTTTGCCAAAAAAACTAGCTCATTAAATTAAAAAAAAAAAGTGAGCAAAGTAAGCTGAAATCTCCTGTTATTTATTTACAGATCCAGAAAAAAAGAATCACTGAATTAAAATAGAGATGATGATTTCTAAAGTTCTTCATTTATAAAACCAATTTGCCTTCAAAAGTGGGATACATGAGTTTAATCTTCCATTAACAAAGTAAGAGAATTTAAGTGTCACTGAAGCATCATCATTGGCTTGTTCTCTGGCTCCTTGAGTATTGGTTTCTTCATAAAGTACAATTGCTTTGATTTCCAGGTACAATTGTAATTCTAATGTTTTTGTGTAGCTGCGAAAATGGTCTTTTTCTTGGCTTCTTCTATATTCAATAGATATGTGGTACACGTGGTATTAAGAGAATACACTTGTTTTAAAAACCAGATATTCATTGGTGTTTATAACCATGGAACAACCTATCTGGATTGATATAATTATACTCACAGGATTGAAATGTATTTATATGGTAACTGAAACCCTCACAAGCCAGTTAATCAGTAAGAGCACACAGTAAGAATTAAAATTCTATGGAATTAGAAAAATAAAGTGATTTCATGTGTGACACTAAAATTAACATTCAGAAAGAGAATAATTTTAAATGAACAAGTATTGATTGAGAGTTGATCTGACTTTCACTGGCAGCTATAATTTGGGTCAAGATGAGTTATGTTAGGGACTTTGCTATTATTATAAGTAGTATTATGGATTCAAGAGAGAAAGGTTGAGAAGAAAAGTATGCAGATTTGTTTATGATAGCACTTTTATAGAGCACATACACTGAAATAACCCAACATCCAACTTCAGAAGGGTTTAATAAATGGTTTAAACTCATAGATACATTTTGTTGCTATTACAGTGTTACATTGCTGAGGTTACATATGAAATGTGATTTTACGTACATATATGTGTATATGCATAAATACATTATATATATACATATGTATATGAATATAGTGAAATAAAAGTGAATAAGAAAATTGCTGATGGCATGAAACCAAATGATAACATGTACAGTCATAAAATTATGGGCAAAGGGGTGAATTTAAATTATTCTTGATACTTTTTACTAAATTTATCACCTTATTGTGTACATATGCACACATTTAAAACAGAAATAAAACAGGGCCTATAGGATTTAGCAGGAAGGGTTCTATGGATGATTTTAGAAAAACAAGATTTAATTGAGAAAAGAAAAATATTGAAACATAATATATTGGATTTGTAGGATATTTTAGTTTGTGTTTTTCCAAATGTTCCCTGTCAGCCTTGAGATTCATCTAAGCAGAAGACATAATGCATATAAATATAAAAATGTACATAAAGCATTTGAAAAATCCAAAAATTTCATTTACATGAAAAATGGCATTAATATTAATATTCTGATATTGCCAACATTACTTTGTGCAACCTAGAATAAGAGTCTTTATGACTCCATATTAACCCATTTCATAATCTTTAATTTATCATTTAGAAATTATACAAACTTTCTTAAATTTAGCTGGAGTCTCTGAAAACCAATCCTGTGTAGCTGTAGGTGTGATATTCCAAGTTTAATTTGATGTTATTTATAATTATGGTCCTTGATTCCTTTTAACTTCTAATTCTGTGTGGAACAAAAGGGGAGATTTATCTTTGTTTACTCAAATTTAAGCCTCACAGATTGCCCCTGCTGTCCATGCACAGCAGCCAGGACTGCTAGTTGTCGGTGAGCATAAGGGCAAGGATAGATCCACTGGTCTCCTCCTTGACCCATCCCTGGACTTCCTCAATGTCAGTTTCATCTTCATTAAGGTAAAGCCACCACTTCCCCTTTGCCTTTTAGTGTGCCAGGGCCCTGGGTAAAAGGAGCTGCTGCTGTTCTTTCCTGCTATCTCTTATGTTTTGTCTTAGTGTAAGATAGATAAATAGCTTGGTGAGGTGTGTGTGTGTGTGTGTGTGTGTGGTGTATTACTATTCTGAACATAAAATAAAAATGAACTACATGCTTATGATTATAAAAATGCAAAAACTACAGAACAATCTAAGGTAAAATTGAAAGTAAAACAACATCATGGAAGATGTTATAATAGTTTGGTGTAGATCATTTAGCTAATACTATATTTATTTAACAACATAAACTTCCTTTTCTAAAATGTGATCAGCCTACAGACACTGTTCTGTAATTTGCTTTTTACTTCCTACAGCAAATCATAAACAACTTCCCATGGTCATATTTATACACCATTTCCATTCCATGTATCTGAAGTCACTCTCCATGTTAGTTGAATACATCAAGCATGTATGTATACAGCATTCCGCTTCAAAACTATTATTTTTTGTCTAAATTGATATCACACAACTTTATGATTCCACTTTTAGTTTTTATCAATCACAGTACTAAATCCTAAGATTTCAAAATGAGTGTTTTTTTGCCTTTTCTTATTTTAAAAACATGAAATGTTCACTTATTACAGTTACAAATAAAAAGAAATGAAACTTTGTGTTGAGTATATGTCAAAATTCATGCTAGCAATTTTAAATGTATAAATTACTTTGTGTCTTCATAACAACTCTATGAACAAAATTCATTAGTGGTAAAAATATTTATTGAACACCTACCATGTGCCTGATGTTGTGTGAAATTTGTTTAACTATCAAATGAGTTAGGTATATCATGATCTTTTTTAAAAAATAAGGGAAAATTGTTTCAAAAGCTAAAAAGTAAAAGTGATAGGGCTGGGGAGATCGATCAGTGGTTGAGCACTCCATGCATGACACTGTACATTCCATCCCCAGCACTGTACAAACCAAACCAAACAATAAAAACACTAAAGGCGCGAAATGATTGTGATAGTACTTGAATACGTTTGTATGCATAGCCTTTTTTTTTCTATTAAACTATTTAATGTTACTTATTTAAGTGTTTGTAATGACTAACATTTGTTTCATATTGGCCCAAAGTTTGTCCTTCAAAATATAAAATTTAATTATCCTACTTACAAACTTCTAATAGCTTCCAATTCTCTATAGCATCTAGTCTTAAATCCTTAAAAATATTTAAAAGACTCTTTCATCCCCTGTTGCCCGATACCATCATCACACAGAACGACTTTTCAGTCCCTGAACGTGACATATTGTTTTAGAACTTTGCATATGCTTTCTCAAATATTACTCCATCTCCCTATTGCACATGATAAACATATATTCATATTTTACATATAATTAAATTGTTTCTACCACTGGGAAGCCCTCCTAGACTTCCTCAGAGAGAACAATCATTTTCTACCATGAACTGCTCTAGCAGTTTAGACTTGCCTTTAACACAGAGCAAATCAAGATGTCATAGTCCACTTCTATTTTCACTAGAATACACACTCCCAATAAGTAACATTTTTGTTTAAGCTTTCTGTTTAGCTTTTCCACAGTGTAGCCCCTTAGCCTACAAATATTCAGTGCTTAAGAAATGAGAACTGAGTAAACACCCGAATGACTTGCCTAGAGATGAGATTTCTATTTTAAGTGCAGAATAAGAAATTACTAACTCTAGAAAAAGAATATCGATCAGCTTTAATCTAAACAATTCTGCATCTTTCAGGGCAGATTTTTGAACCTATGGATAACACCAGTTATGTCCCAAGTCTTATCCACTACAGCAGCTTGTTACTCCAGTTGATATAAAATGGGTGGTCTGGGTCGTAGCTTAGTGGTAGAGGGCTTGTCTAGCATGTGTGAGGCACTGGGTTGGATTCTCAGATCTTAGGTTTGAATCATGCACATTGCTTTGTTGGGTACAAGAAGTCTTAGGGAAAGCTCTCTAGTTGCCTTTTAAGGAAACAGAGGCTTCTGTAACTTCTTGACTTCTCCATTTTCTCCATTTATATTCTAGTTCTGGTAAAACCAACGTTGGAAAGTCATTCTTAGTGCCTCATTTATTGGCTTTTGATGACATTTGAGCTGTTTTTGGTTAGTTTTTATAAGCACCCTCTTTTATGATTTTAGAAACAGAATCTTTCCAGTGGGAGAAAGAAGAAAATCATTCAATAACATTCTCTATTTGGAAGTTGTTTTCCTCTTATGAGCAACTGTACTAGTAGTATGCAAATTTATACTGCTGTAAAATTCTTTTCAAATCAGGTATTGATTTCTCTAAACTGAAACTCAAAACTTCATTAAAAATAAGGCTACATTTAAGGAAGAAATAATTATTAATTGGTTATTATGGGGTCTAAACTTCCTATCCTAGAGGGGCATGGTGGGGCACGCCTGTAATTCCAGTTACTCAGGAGGCTACTGAAGGAGGATTGTGCATTCAAGGCCAGCCTGGGCAACACTATCTTTTAAAAAATAAAAAATAAGTTAAATTAAAAAATAAACTTCCCATCTTTAACTATTACGTATCAGAATAAAAAATAGGTGTTTTAAGTGAGTATGAGTGAAATAATACAGGTGCATGCATGCACTATTTACCTCTATAATTAAGACCACCACTGGGGAAAACACCTTTAAACCCTTTGCCCATACCATATCTCATTCTATTAAAACCATCCTAGTTTTTCCTTAAGGAGGATGCAGTTGCTAATCTGCCTGATCAGAGCTTGGGTATGTTACAAACTGCAATAACCAGCAAAGGAAGTCACTATGACTAAAAATGTAATTGCCATTGGCCAGTTCTTTCTCTTCTGCTTCCTCACTGTGGATCTTGGCAAAGTCTTTCAGCTCCTCTCTACTTCCCCCTGCTAAACACATTTTCCCCATGCCTATCCACACCTTGAGGCTTTCCTATCTCAATTCCTCTGCATAGAATATGTTCTTCAGTTATTTCATGACTTATTTGAGTCAGATCACTGTCAAAAATGCAGAGCTGTAAAGGAGACCTTTTCTTGTACACTGCATCACAAACCATACTCCAAAACTTCAGATTCTCCCTGTCATTTTTCACTGATTTATTTTTTTCCCCATGTTATGGTTTGGATGTGAGGTGTCCCCCAAAAACTCATATGTGAGACAATGCAAGAAGGTTCAGAGGAGAAGCAATTGTGTTATGAGAGCCTTAACCACTCAGTAAGTTCATCCCCTGATGGGATTAACTGAATGGTAGCTGAAGACAGGTAGGTGAGGCTGGAGGAGGTGGGTCACTGGGGGTGTGCCTTTGAGGATATATTTTGTGTCTGGCAAAGAGAGTCTCGCTGATTTCTCATCATCATGTGGGCTGCTTCCCTCTGCCACACTCTTCAGCCATGACATTCTTTCTCTCCTGGAGGCCCGAGGAATGGAGGCTCTTTATGGACTTAGATCTCTGAAATCATGAGCCCCCAGTTAAACTTTTCCTCCTCTAAAATTGTTCTTGTCGGGTCTTTTAGTCTCAGCAACAAGAGAGCTGACTAAAATACCCCATGTCACTTATAATCACACAATATTCTAAATTTCTAATTTACTTTCCAACTGTTTCTCTTTTCTCAATAGATGATCAACTCCACCAGGGTGGAGAGGTGCCTTTAAAAAAAAAATTTTTTTGTAGTTGTAGATGGACAGCATCCCTTTATTTGTTTATTTTTTTATATGGTGCTGTGGATCAAACCCAGTGCCTCACACATGCTAGGCAAGCATTCTGTCAATAAGCTACAGCTCCAGTCCTGAGAGGTGTCTTTTCAATCCTATAACCCTAATATTTTTCACAGAGTAGCTACTCAATATGTACTTATTGATAACTAAAAAGTACAGATAGAAGGATAGAAGATAGTATTCCCACACCATACATTCCAACTCAATTTTTCCAGAGTTCTACTTGGGGATATGAAATACTACCTTAGCTCTTAATCAATTATTACTTAAACTTCAATTTTCTCCCATTTAAAAAAATAATTCCACACTGGAATTCTTGTGGTAGAGGGACAAAGTAATTTGTTTTGATTAGCAGAGGAGAATATGATTATTGCTCTGACCCTGGATTTAATACCACAAAATGCCAACATACTCCCAGTGCCCAATTAATGTTTCCTTATTCATAAGGATATTGCATCTTTCTTTATTCTCTCCAGTTAAGGTTTTAGAGAAATTTACTGGGATGAAAAACCAGAACCATCCTACCAGACTATGCCTCTTCTCATCTATGAAAAGTGGATAGTTCTACAAAATGGAAAAAATTCACCCCTATTCTCATAAGGTGAGGTGCTTACAATAGTGCTCGGTACCTGACAAGTGCATAATATAAAGTCAGCTATTTTTAATTCCATCACCCAATCAGTTATTAAGCAGTGGTGAATATCTCTTAGTGTCTCTCAGTCTGTCCCTTCTTTTTCATTATTGCTGATGACAGAGGGCACTGCTTTCCAAGTTGTTCCCTTGGCACCAGTATACAGAAGATTATACTAGATGTTGCATGAGAATAAACCATAAAAATAAAGTTATTTTTTCCTAAGATTATGACTCTTTGTTCTGAATGAGGTTAGAGTTTTAAAGCAATCCAATATGTTGTAAAGGAATAATTGAAGGTATATATTAGTAAAACATTTATATGCAAAAAGTCTTGTTTTTATGGGAATGACTTATGTAAGGAAAACAAGGTATCTGGACCATCTTGTTTCTCCACCCTCATTCTATGTTTTTGCCAGTCCACACTATCCTCTGAGTTATCTTTCTAAAACAAAAATCCTGTGGTACCCTGGCCTCAAGTATCGTTCACTCTAAGTCTTCTGTGTAGGACAGATCCCAATCTTGCAAAAACACAAAGTTCTTCATGATCTGGCCCTGATGTTGTCCCAGCTCCAAGGATGGCAACTTTCCTGACATACTTTGTGCTTCATCAAAATCAACCTGTTGAGATTTCCTTGATCACACTCCATACAATTTACAGCTCTAGGTATTCATTCCAGCAAGTTGTTTTTTTGCCTATATGGTCATGTATTTGCTTATTCAAATGGAGAATTTAGATTAATGCTTCAAAATTCAATAAACATGTTATTTTCTAGGAAACCTTGTGAAAGGTAAAACTATTTCTCTTTGTGTGATAATGTGGTGTTAAATATTTGTGTTTGCCTCCATCATTTTTGATACACTTCATTTCTATGTCCACATGTCATTTGCTTCAATGGAAAATTATCAGAGACTGTACCTTATTCAAAGTAATAAATAAGGTAGAAGCATGAAATAGATAAATATTGAATGAAGGAATGAGTAAAAGCATATGCATTTTGCATTTTGAAATATATACGCATATGTACCTTTAAATAGAATTTTAGAGTGTAATAATGATTGTTAATAATTTTAGTAGATTCCAATTTCTCTTATATTTTCATTGAAATTGCTTTGGGAAATTCAGCCATGCCATACTTATTATCAAACCCAAAGTCTTCATTATAAACTCCATTGTGTCTGACTTTTCAATAATCACTTGAAATATTAAATGCTAAGTCTTTTGTTCTGCTTTTTTATTTCCCATTTTAGTTACCGGCCAACTTTTCCAAATTGAAATCTTAGCATAATTTGAGAATATGCCCCCTATTCTCAAACTACATCTAATTATAAAACAAATTATATACATTACCCATGTAGAATTTTTTAAAGACTTATTTTTTTTTTTTCAAAAGAGCTTTAGGTTTCCTAATTGTTTAAAAAATCAATATTGGGAATTGAATCCAGAGACACTCTACCACTAATGTACATCCCAAGCTTTTTTTATTCTTTATTTTGAGACAGGGTCTAAGTAAATTGGGTAAGCTGATCTGGAAATTGTGATCCTTCTGCCTCAATCTCCAGAGTAGCTGGGATGATAGGCATGTGCCACTGTACTGGTTTCACATTTGTTTTTGATGGTGAAGTCTTGTGCATATCACGGTACTTCAGGCTTTGTGCATATTGTCTCACCTAGAATATTGAAATAACTTCTTAACTGGCTATATGAGAATTCATTTTGTGCATAAAAATCTCAAATCCTGCTAATTATTCAAAATAGGAGAAATTTGTTGTCTAGTTGTATCAATTATAATAACACTGCATCAGAAATACCATAAATTCTCAGTGTAATATAATACTATACAAGGTACTTAGCTTTGTAAATCGATGGTTAGGTGAGGAATTCTGCTGCTGGGGGCTGATTTTGGATAATCTTGACAGGGCTATGTAAGTATTTGAGGTAGGATGGCAGGTCAGCTGCCATGTCGGCTGAGGAGCCAACTTCTTCAACAAGACTCTGAAAGCACAAGAAGAAAAATCAAGAATCAATAAATGGGATTGTATTAAAACTAAAAAGCTATGTATGAGTGTACCCTTTTCCCCACATCCTCGCCAACACCTGTTGTTGCCTGTATTCTTGATGAAAGACATTCTAATTGGGGTAAGATGAAATCTTAAGGTGGTTTTGATTTGCATTTCTCTTATAACGAGTGATGTTGAACATTTTTTCATAAATCTGTTGATTGCTTGTAGATCTTCCTCTGTAAAGTGTCTGTTCATTTCCTTGGCCCATTTATTGATTGGGTTATTGGTGTTCGTGGTGTAAAGATTTTTGAGTACTTGGTAGATTCTGGAGATTAGTGCTCTGTCCGAAGTGTGTGTGGCAAAGATTTTCTCCCACTCTGAAGGCTCTCTCTTCACATTGCTGATTGTTTCCTTTGCTGAGAAGAAGCTTTTTAGTTTGACTCTATCCCAATCATTGATTCGTGCTTTTATTTCTTGCGCTTTGGGAGTCATGTTAAGGAAATCTGGTCCTAGGCCAACATGATGAAGATTTGGACCTATTTTCTCTTCTATTAGGTGCAGAGTCTCTGGTCTGATTTCTAGGTCCTTGATCCACTTTGAGTTGAGTTTTGTACAGGGTGAGAGATATGGGTTTAGTTTCATTTTGCTGCATATGGATTTCCAGTTTTCCCAGCACCATTTGTTGAAGAGGCTGTCTTTTCTCCATTGCATGTTTTTGCCTCCTTTGTCAAGTATGAGATACCTGTACTTATTTGGGTTTGTCTCTGTGTCCTCTATTCTGTACCATTGATCTACCTGCCTATTTTGGTACCAATACCATGCTGTTTTTGTCACTATTGCTCTGTAGTATAGTTGGAGGTCTGGTATTGTGAAACCCCCTGCTTCGCTCTTCTTGCTAAGGATTGCTTTAGCAATTCTGGGTCTCTTATTCCTCCAAATGAATTTCATGATTGCTTGCTCTATTTCTATAAGGTCCATCATTGGGATTTTAATTGGAATTGCATTGAATTTGTATAGCATTTTTGGAAGTATGGCCATTTTGACAATATTAATTCTGCCTATCCAAGAACATGGGAGATCTTTCCATCTTCTCAGATGCTCTTTAACTTCTTTCTTTAGCGTTCTGTAGTTCTCAGTGTAGAGGTCTTTCACATCTTTTGTTAGATTGATTCCCAAGTATTTTATTTTTTTTGAGGTTAGTGTGAATGGGGTAGTTTTCCTAATTTCTCTCTCAGAGGATGCATCACTTACAAAATAAAAATGCATTAGATTTATGAGCATTAATTTTATATCCTGCCACTTTGCTAAATTCATTAATGAGTTCCAGTAGTTTTCTGGTGGAATTCTTAGGATCTTCTAGATAGAGAATCATGTCATCAGCAAATAGGGATAGTTTGATCTCTTCTTTTCCTATTCGTATTCCTCTAATTTCTTTGGTCTGTCTAATTGCTCTGGCTAGAGTTTCAAGAACAATGTTGAATAGTAGTGGCGAAAGAGGGCATCCCTGCCTTGTTCCAGTTCTTTTATGATTCCACTTTTAGTTTTTATCAATCACAGTACTAAATCCTA
>JAJEJO010001199.1:104056-134224 GCA_020662805.1 Glaucomys volans
ATTGTTCTTGAAACTCTAGCCAGAGCAATTAGACAGACCAAAGAAATTAGAGGAATACGAATAGGAAAAGAAGAGATCAAACTTTCCCTATTTGCTGATGATATGATTCTCTATTTAGTTTTTCTTCTAGTAGGTGCAGGGTCTCTGATCTAATGTCTAAATCCTTGATTCACATTGAGTTGAGATTTTTGTAGGGTGAGAGATAGAGGTTTAATTTCCTTTTGCTAAATACGTATTTCCTTTTTTCCCTGCACCATTTGTTGAGGAAACTATCTTTTCTCCAACGTATGTTTTTGGTGCCTTTGTCTAGTATGAGATAACTATTTATGTGACTTTGCTGGTGAGACTGCAAATTGGTGCAACCACTTATGGAAAAGCAGTGTGGACATTCCTCAGAAAACTTGGAATGGAAACACCATTTGACCCAGTTATCCCACTCCTCAGTTTATGCCCAAAGAACTTAAAATCAGCATACTACAGTGACACAACCACATCAAGGTTTATAGCAACTCAATTCACAATAGCTAAACTATGGAACCAGCCTAGGTGCCCTTCAACAGATGAATATATAAAGAAAATGTGGTATATATACACAATTGAATATTACTCAGCCATAAAAAAGAATGAAAGTATGGCATTTGCTGGTAAATGGATGGAACTGGAGAATATCATGCTATGTGAAATAAGCCAATCCCTCAAAACCAAAGTATGAATGTTCTCTCTGATATGTAGATGCTAACTCACAATAAGGGTAGGGGTAGGGAAGCATAGAAGTACTCTGTATTAGACAAAGGGGAATGAAGGGAAGGGAGGGGGAATGGAAATAGGAAAGATAGTAGAATGAATCAGACATGACTTTCCTATATGCATACATGAATACATGACCAATGTAATTCCACATCATGTACAAACATTCTACCATTATGTATAACTAATAAGAAAAAATTTTCAAAAAAGGATCCCAATGGCACAGGAAAGAAAGTGGAAAATAGAAAAATGGGATTATAACAAATCAAAAAGCAGTAGTCATCAAAGCAAAAGATAACCTTCACAGTGACAGAAAATATTCACAAACTGTGTGTGGGGGCGTGTTTGTGTGTGTGTGTGTATGTCAGGGATGGAACCCAGGGGCACTCGCTTAACTACTGAACCACATTCCCAGCACTGTTAACTTTTTATTTTGAGACATGGTCTTGCTCAGTTGCTTAGGGCCTTGCTAAATTGTTGATGCTGGCTTTGCAATTGAGATTCTCCAGCCTCAGTCTCTGGATTTGCTGTCATTAAAGGCATGTGCTACCACACCTGGCTACAAACTTTACTTCTGATGAAAAAAATATATATAATATATGAATGAATATATATGATAAATATATTTATATATATATATACATATATATATATATCCTGATGAGATATATATATCACTCAGTTCCACAGGAGAAAAAGCAAAACAAAATAAACAAAACAACCAAAAATCCAATTCTAAATTGGGCAATAGATCTGAATAGATATTTCTCAAGGGAAAACATGCACATGGCTGAAAGGTATATAAAAAAAATGTGTATCACTGATCATCAGGTCACTGCAAATCACAACTACAATGAGAGTTCACCTCATTCCAACTAGAGTGACTACTTATCAGAGAGACACATGATAATAAGTGCTGGTGAGAACATAGAGAAAAGGTGACAGTTGGATGCTGTTGGTGGGAATGTGAATTAGTTCAGCCATTATGGAAATCAGAATGGAAATTCTTAGAACATATTAAAAATAGAACTAGCAATATGATTCATACCACTGTTGGGTATCTGAAAGATACAGCTGAAGAAAATGAAATCAATATGTGGATGAGACATTTACACTCCCATATTTATTGTAACACTATTCACAGGACAAGAAATGGAAACAAACCTGAGTGTCCATCATCTGATGGGTGGATGAAAGTTCTTTGCATATCCACAAGGGCATACTATCCGGCTATTACAAGGGTTGAAACCTTGTCATCTGTAACGGCATGGGTGGAATTGGAGGACATTAGGTTAGGTCTAGTAAGCCAGGGATAGAAGGACAAGTAGCACTTTATACTAATATATGAAAAACAGAAGGTTGTTACCATTGGCTGTAGAGTGAAGTGGTAGGGAGGGGATACAGAAAGGTTGATTATTACACACTAACTTGTAGATGGACAGAGGAAAGAAGTTCTGGGTCCTGTTGCATGGTGTGGTGTTTAGGTATGTCCAACATACTATACATATATTTTCAATAAAGCTGGAAAATGGAAATTTAAATCTTTTCACCACAATGAAAAGATAAATGTTTGAGGAGATAGATAGATTTAGCCTGATTTGGACATTATACAATGTATAAATGTGTCGAAGTATTACGTGGTTCCTTATAAAATGTACAATTTTGATGCATGAGTTAAAATATTTTTTAAAAGAATTAAAAAATGTTCTTTTCAAATCTTGAATTGAAATCATTGTTTCAGTCCTAAGCATTACACTAATGATGAGTGACCATTTTAAACATCCAGTCTTCTCCAAAAACCCTTAACATACCCGAGTCTAGTCAAGTTCAAAATTAATTTAGAAACTTTATCTTTAAATTCTCATTATTGTGTTAGTTATGAAGTAGTCTCTTCTTTTTACAAAACTTGTGTCACTATCTTTTGAAATAAAATATCTGACATCTCCTCTTTTGTCCGTTTCAAATGTGTCCTCTTTCTAAGTAGAGATAGATGCATTTTTACTTTGTTCTGTAAAATTGTACATGTTAATGATAAATGAGCAGTCTGTGGTTACATTTGTTCTTATCTCTTTTGAAGCAGAAAATCTGGCAGTCTCTTATCTTAACTTTAACAAGTGGAGATAAACCTTGATAGAAAAATGTCTCTGGACTGCCATGGTTTTTAGCAAGAATAAACTATTTAAACTAAAAGCAGCTGTTTGATTTTTTTAATAAAATATAAATCTAAAAGTAAAATTCTCTCAAAAGAATGACATACAATCCAATGTAACTTTCAATCAAGTGCAAATGCAACTGTTGTGCATACTTATCTGTTATAAATATAAGGCCCTTTCAAGTTAAGTTCTCTTGGCACTAGAAGTAAGGTGGTTATTGAAATAATGTCTAGTCTATTCCATTAGCCTGATCAAGGAAGTGGCACTAATGTTGTACTACAGGCTATTAAGCCTATAAACATCAATGTTATTTTTTTTCAATTGATAAGTTCATTTACTAGATTTTAACTTAAGTTCCAGCAACTGGGAGTTCCCCATAAAATTCTTAGGGTGGATTCTTGGCTCCTAATGGAAGAACACAATATGAGTTACCATTCTTTCTTAGAAGAGACTAAAAAAGAAAAAAAAGTCAATGAAAGAAGGGGAAGATATAATGCTAGCAGTGAAAAGGCCAGCTAAAAAATCTTTCCGTATTATGAGGGGTAGAAGTTTATACTTAAATTTGAAATTGTCACTTCAATGTAACCCTTCTTGCTACACTTAGTGTATTGTCCTGACCTTCCCAGTTGAAATACACAAACCAATTGACTCTAATTTTCTTCATTTAATACTTATAATTTAGAAGTTTTAATAATAATTTTTCTTTCTATAAATATTTAGCTAATATACAATAAGATGTATTTTATTTTTAAATGATTTGATTAAATTTTCAAATTTTCTTCCTTCTTTTCTTCTTTGCTGGGGCAGAAGAGAAAATTGTCCAGCTGACTAAAAATTATTTTTCTTCAAACAGAAGCTAATTTAAAAACATACTTTTTAACCAAATTATATGATAAGATCAAATATTTACTTAACCTAAATTGCCTTAAACTAGAACATACACTGCCGTGAATCTAAGTACTAAGGAATCATTTTTTATTCCCTTTAGAGAAAGGAAGTCATCAAGTTTGACTTCTGAGTTCCTGTTGCACTTTATAACTCTTTCAACATTGGCTTGAGGACACACATTTTATCTTTAATTCCTTCAAAGTTTACTTTAGAACTAAAGTTATGCTGTGTTAAGCATTTCAAATGTGAAGATTCTGCACTGTGTATGTAAATAACTAACTTTAATGTGAGATTTTCTTGTGTAAATTTAATGTCTCTTATTTATTAAATTTCATAGTTAATACCATGATTAATACTACCTATTTGTCTATCTTTTCCTTTAGGGGATCACAAGATTTGAAGAGGAGTTTGGTGTTGCTTTTTATTTGTGGTCCTTGTTTGTATAGAATAAAAATACATAATCCATGAATATAAGTAATACTATTAGTTTAAAAGTATTACTCGTATTAAGTAATATGGCTAGTTTAAAATCTTTTTCCTTGGCATTACCATAAATTTCATATTTGTGATTTTTTCAAATAAAATTCTTAGTGAGAACAGATAATAGTGCTGGGGTACAGTGCTTCTGATTCATAGGATTGGATGAAAGTAAGTCAAAGTGGATTGCAAGAAAATTAAATTTATGTGAGTAAAAGAAAAAAATCATTCCTCAGAGAAAAATATTTAGGATATACTATCACCACAACATATAGTTGTTTAAGGAATTCTCTTTAAATGATGCCAATAAAAAGAAAAGGACTAAACTTTCTTAAAATTCCTTCTCCATTCTTTGAATCATATTTTCAGCAGGTAGTAAGAATAAAACATTACTCCATCACAATATAGAGATCTTTTAAAATTGTAAATAAGTAAATATAATTTCAGAAGTTTTATCCAACCAAACGAATTGATCTGCTTTCTTAGTCCTTTAAACCAGTTATAAGGGGGTTTAATAGAACAAGGAGCCTTTTGGTAGTTATCATGTAAAGCCTTGATTTTAACCAAAATTTTATGTGGAAGTATCACAAACTAGTTATTATCTTCTTACAATACCATGAACTCCCTTGAACTAGCCTTCTAGGTTAACCAACAGAGGAGAATTTATCAAGACAATTCTTTCAACATTGTTTCTAATTTTCTCGTTTCTTCCTCTTTCTGCACAAATTGTCACTGATTTTTAATCCTTACTAGCTATCCTTTATTCTGTACATTCCAGTTTCAATTTTACATAAATATAACTCCAACCTTAAGTATTTTCAAATGACTATGCCTTTACATCTTTTTACTATTTATTCTATAATCACTTTTTAATATCCTAGTGAATTGAATAAAGATGTAAAAACAAAGCATCACTGTTCATACCTAGAACATTTGGGTAGTGGATTTATGTTGAGAATGGGCTTGGTGACTGATTGGTGTCTTGAAAGGCATCTCAGTATCAGTTCTGATTAATAAAAATGACCACATTCCATATGTGCTCTTCAACATTCTAACCAGTAGATTTAAATAATAGTGTCAAATCTTTCTTTCAGCCTTGATTAATTCACCACAACCTGGTATAATTTCTTTATTCAATTGAGACTTTCTAAGTTCTACCAAGCTGAAGTTAACTATTTGGTTTTACTCTGTCATAACACCTGTGATTTAAAATTCACACTCATGACATTTTTTCAAAGTACTTAAGAAGATCTAGTGGTCTTCTCTAAATAAAAACCAAGATCTAACTGCAAATGTCTAATGCTTGTATCAAATCTGAATTGTCTCCAAAATTAAGTATCCAATAGTTAAAAGTTTAAATTATAATGAAGACTTGCTGTTCCCTGCTTGTCTATACAGAGTACATGAATTTCACTTTGGCAACATATCTGAGTGAAATATAGTGATCAGAGGATTCAGTCATGTCTTGATGCTCATTAAACACCTGCCAAAAATTTTTTTAAGACATAGACATTTCAGGATGCCCTAGTGGTCATTTTTTACTATCTACTTAAATATATTTTCCTATTGAAATATTAATATTTATTAATATTTTTCCTATTTAAATATTAATAATATTTAAAAAGCAAAGTGTATTTTATCTTAGTCTTCCATATTGATTTACTATCATACTGTATACTTGATGGAAAGATTCTTTAAGAATTAACCATACAAATAGTGACTTTATCTTTTGAAAATTTTTAGTTATGCAGACTGGATAATTAAAATTAATCCTAAGGCACATTTTTATACTTAAGGATGTTGACAATTCTATTATTAAATGCCATGGAAAGTGAATACACTGAGAAAGAAATCAGAAAAAAATTTCATTCACAATAGACTAAAAAATATCTAGAAATAAATATGTCCAAGAAGGTGAAAGACTTCTACAATGAAAATTATAGAGCACTAAATAAAGAAATTGAAGAAGACACTAGAAGATCAAAAGAGCTCCTATGTTCATGGATAGGTAGAATTAATATTGTTAAAATGGCTGTATTACCAAAAGTAATCTACAGATCCAGTGCAATGCCTATCAAAATGCCAATGATATTCTTCAAAGAACTAGAAAAAAGAGTCCTAAAATACATTTGAAAGAATATCACTTGTCCCAGCTATCCCACTCTTTGGTTTGTACTCAACGGACTTAAAATTAGCATACTACAGAGATGCAGCCACATCAATGTTAATAGCAGCTCAACTCACAATAGCTAAACTATGGAAGCAACCTAGGTGCCCTTGAACAGATGAATGGATAAAGAAAATGTGGCATATATCTACATGATGGAATATTACTCAGCTTTAAAAAAGAATGAAATTATGGCATTTGCTGATAAATGGATGGAGTAGGAGAATATCATGCTAAGTGAAATGAACCAACCCCAAAAAACCAAAGGCTGGATGTGTTCTCTGATATATGCTAATTCACAATAAGGGAGACTAGGGAAGAACAGAGGTACTTTATTTTAGGTACAGGGGAGTGAAGAGCGGGGAAGGAGTATGAGAGTAGGAAGGATAGTAGAGTGAATAGACATTATTACCTCATGTATATATATGAAAGAATGACTGATGTGATCCTACCATATGTACAATCAGAAAAAAGAGAAATTACACTCCATTTATGATTTATCAAAATGTATAAATGCATTCTACTATCATACATGACTAATTAGAACAAATAAAAATAAATAAATAAAAAAGACCCAAAATAGCCAAATAAATTCTAAGCCAGAAAGCAATTCTGGAGGCATCACAATACCTGACTTCAAATTATACTACAGAGCTACAATAACAAAAAGAGCATGATACTGGCATAAAAACAGACAGATTGTACAAAATAGAAGACACAGAGACAAACTCACATAGAAACAGTCATCTGATCCTTGACAAAGCCACCAAAAACATATGTTAGATAAACTTGTTTTAAAACAAAACAAAGCAAAACAAAAAATCCCAAATAAATAACAACAAAAATAGTGCTGGGAAATAGACCAGAAGTTTTGCTAAGTACAAGAAGAAAACACAGGGTCAATACTCCAACATATAGGCATAGGCACTGGCTTCCTCAATAAGACTCCTAAAGTTCAGGAAATAAAACTGAGTATTAATAAATGTAATGGCATCATATTCAAGAGTTTCTGCATGGCAAAGGAAACTAGAACATGAAGAGCCCACAAAATGGAAGAAAATCTTTGCCAGCTACTCTTCTGTCAGAGGATTAATATTCAGAATATATAAGAAACTTAAAAAGCTTAACAACAAAAAATCCCCAACCCAATCAATAAATAGTTAAATGAACTAAACAGATATTTATTGAAAGAACAAACATAAATGGACAACAAATATATGAAAACATGTTCAACATCCCCAGCAATCAAGGAAATGCAAATCAAAACGGCTGAGATTGATCTCACTCCAGTTAGAATGGCAACTTTCAAAAATAGAAATAATAAATGTTGGCAAGGATGTGAAGAAAAAGGAACACTTACACAATGTTGGTGGAATTGTAAATTAGGATAACCATGATGGAAATCAGTATAGAGGTTCCTCAAAAGAAGAAAATCACATGACTCAGCTATTTGACTCTTCAGTATTTGTTCAAAAGAATTAAAGTCACCATATTATAATGATACTTGCATCCTATGTTTAGGGGAACACAATGCACAATAAGCAAACTTTGGAATTAGCCAAGGTGTCTAGCAAGGAATGATAAAGGAAATGTGATACACACACACACACACACACACACATAAATGCACACATATTCACATGCAATGGAATTTCATTCAGTATACAAGAGAATGAAATTATGTAATTAACAGAAAAATGGATGGACTTGAGAACATTATGTATAGCAAAATAAGTCAGACTCAGAAAATCAAGGGTCATATTTTTCTCTCATAGGTGGAAACTTGAGAGAAAAAAAAATTTAAAGGAGGGAGGATCTCATGAAATCAGAAGAGATAATAGTAGAGAAGAGAAAGAGGACCAGGAGGAGGGAGAAGAGGAGGGAAAAGGGAGATACTGGGAAATGAAATTGACGAAGTTATTTTATATCCATGTATGAAAATGCCACAAGGTCTCCTGTTATTTATATATATATATATACATATATAAATATATAAATATATATATAAATAAATATATAAATAAATAAATAAATAAATAAATATATATATATATTTCACAAATGAAATAATAATTTTAAAATGCCATGAAAATGTATTCACAAATTCTGGAGGAAAAAAAATTGATCTCAACACAGGAATTAGCACACTATTGTCTGCAAGTGACACAATATTTGTTTGACATCTTTAGTCTTAATTTTCAGGAAACTTATAGGCATATTTATCCTTCAATATTGAGAATTGGTTAACCTAGGGCTTGGAAACTTCCGTATCTCTGATTCTAAATTTATTTTTTGATTTTATAAATTTTTCAACTTTTATTTCATTTAATTTTCTTTCACCCAAAATCTGTAATTATTTTTTTCTTGTAGTGCTGGGTGTATACTCTACCATTGAACTACATCTTCAGCCCTTACCTAAAATCTTATGAGAAGACAGTGCAGTATACATCACAAATAATGAGAAAATAGTATAGAAAAATTAATGAATTGTGAAAAAGAAACAATGTAATACATATCATAATTCACCATAATTATTAGCAATAAAAATAATTACAAATCTGTGAAACTTTAGTCCTTCTTTTAAGGGAGAAGAGTCTCTTTATCTTGAAATTTGTAGTTAGTAATGATTATGGATTTTTATGTTGCTAATCAATATTTGGAACAATGGAGAGTAACTAACTTTACCAATTATCTATTAAGTAAAGATTTGTGTGAAGGAAAAATCAGTACTGCCTATTGAACATTTCATTTGTGGTGTGAATGTGACATTAATATTTAATAAAGGGAACCCCAAGGTCTCCCATGAACATACATCTGCTACTGAAAAGCTGTAGCTCAAATATCAGTTCTTTTCTTAGACATGTGCATGTCAGGAAGAAATGTTTAAAATTCTTTTTAAAGTTTAAAAGTTACAAACTCCTAATAAACACATTAAAACTGTGTACACATAATAGTACAAGTAGGTACCATTTAAGGATTCTGGAAAAGTATCTGGCACACATATGGAATAAGACAGCTGTTAGACTGCTATCAGGTTAAACAGATTTATAATATTGCCATCATACTTCCCACATGTTAATATCAGGACCTTCTAGGGGTGATTAATATCAATGACATTAAAAAGAAAACAAGTGTGTCTTTCTTTGAAAAATGTCAGATTTTTGTACATAATTTTTTGAATTGCTGAGTCAGGAGGATCCCGAGTTCAAAGCCAGCCTCAGCAACTTAGCGAGGCCCTAAACAACTGAGTGAGACCTTGTCTCTAAATTAAATACAAAATAAGGCTGGGGATGTGACTCAGTGGCCGAGCGTCCCTGAGTTCAATCCCTGGTTCAAAAAAAAAAAAAAAAAGAATACATAACTAAGAAATGTTATTTTAGGCAAGACTGAAGAATGCTTGAAATAAATCCAACCAGAAATGAAAACTATTAAAAAATTGTTGCTACATTCACTGACATACAAAAATCAGTTTATTGTTTTTTTTCATAAACTGGATTCCTTAACATCCTTTCAAAATAATCTTATGAAAACATGAAGAGAGCAAAAGTCAATTTGAAAACCCGAATATAAGTGCAAAGGGATGGTATAAGATAAGATAATATTTAACAAGATAACTCTCAGGGTCTATCCAAGAAAACAAAAACAGCAGTACTCATATTTAATAAAGTGATGTTACTAGAAAAAAAATTTTTTTAAGTAGGCAATAGATTGGAGGTGAGAGTACTAAATAGGGAGCATTGAGACAGAACAACTTAGTCACAGCAGGAGGCAACTGCTGTCCTTTGGGTGAAGGGAATAGAGTGAAAGACTGCCATCTCCCCAGAGATGCCATAACTACTGCAGGCCCATATGATAGGGATCAGGACCTGAGGAAAGATAGAGTTGCTGATGACATCCCTGGAGAGGAGCAGACATGAGAAGAAGTGCTCTGGCTTCTCGAATCCTCTGGACTCCAGCCTCCTCAAAGTGCCTGTTTTTGGCTGAACCCAGTGGACAATCACTGGAAGAGAGCTGGGAAATGAGCCTGGAGGGGACAGACTGCCTGTGAAGCCCAGAGCAGAAGAAGATGATAAAAGATACGTGTGAGAGGCCCAGGAATGACACAAGAATGTGAATTATAGAGGCTGGTACCAGAGAGATGACCAAAGGAAAGCAATGATAGGAACACAAAAGTGAGCAAAGGTGAGCCCAGCACACAGAATTGCACCTTAAATCACACTAGCTTGATAAATGGAGGCAGCTATTTTTTTTTAAGCATCTAATTAAAGAAATCAAAGAAAATACAGGTAGCCACACAGTTTACAGTGTCACAGATTACTCAGAAGAGACACAGCTCTTCTTGATGTCAGTTCTGGAAACAAATTTTCTGTGTTAAAATAAAAGAGGCATAGTTTAAAGTAATGAACAATGTCTTTCTCAATGTCCTTTTAGTGATGGTTCATGATTCTTTTTGTTCCAATGTTTAAAAAGTTAATACCATTGCATAAAAAGCATTTCAGCTTTTCCAAGGAGAGAATGTACCTAATAGTGTCTGGGTGGGCTACTCGTTGATTATCTAGAGTATCTCAGGAACAGACTTGAAAAGGGAATGGGGTGAAAGTTAATCAGCTACTGTTCAATAATGATGAAGTTTGGAAGGACATTGAACAAAGGGAACTAAGGATTAAACTTCCAAGTATCTATGTGGGGATATGTGGTTTTGCCTGAATCAAGTATGGTCAAGTTTGAAAGCTTTGTGCTTTGACCTGAATTGAGGGCCAGTTACTTATATTGTAATTACACATGTTGTAATTGGAGCAGGTGACCTGAAGAGGGTGAACAGAGGCGATTGATTGGTGATTTATCTAAATTACTATGGTTAATAGTGGAAAAGTATTAGTAGTTAATAGCAATTTCATTCCTACTTGCAATAGCAATATTATCCAGAGCTAGCATGAAAGGTAATTTATTCAGTGGTCTTTGGGTTTTCCTTTCTTTATAAATTAGCTAAAAATATACTTTATTTTTCTATTACACAATTTCTTTTCTCCCTTTTCAGACATTTTAATTAGTTAGTATGAACTAGGGCTATCAAGCTGATTGTTCTCATTATATTTTTGCTGATAATCATCATAGTTAAAATCTACTAAGAAACTACATTGAGTCACAAACAAACAAAACCTGAACTTTAAAGGTTGATATCTAAGTACACTCACCTTTTAGAAAGTTTTTTGCAGTTGTTTGTGAATGTTTTCATTTCATGTTTGCCAAGTCTCACAAAATGCATTTTGTTTCTGGCGTTATATAAAATTCTTAAATCCTTATATTCTCAAAATATAAAAATGCCTGATAAAAAAAAACACCTAACCATTGGGATTAATGTGACTGTATCTTTTGTCTCCTAGAAAGCAGCAATCCATTCCCTTTTGCACAGTCAGGCTGAGTTCAAGTAGATCAAATGACAGTTATTGAAAAATAAGATACTTGTCTTTGAATACTATTATTACTGGAAATAATGGTTTTAATAAGATAGCAAAAGTTCAGGGATTTATAGTATTTAACAAGCAGCTTTGACTTTTCTCCTACTACACATAAGTCACCTTGTCTACATGCTTTTCAGTAGGAGGCAACCAAAAGGCTACGATTGAGAGCTTTGACTCAAGGCAATGGACTGGTGCTGAGTCCAGCTTGGAGCCACTTACTATCTACACAATCTTGGGAAATTTACTCTATTTCTCTGGTTTCAGTTTTCATATCTGTAAAATAAGGGCTGTCTTTGAAATTTTCTCATTAGTCTTTTTATAATGTATTAAGTAAATTAACATTTGTAAATTGCTAAAAACAGGATCTGATAAACACTAAGTTTCTTGAAACTGTTAATAGAAACTTCGGTATATTTGTTTTTAAAAATATGCAGTGAATTTATCTGCTTTTTTATTATATATAAAATTATAGTACTTGTGTAATCATGACTAGGATTAAATGCCTCTGGGCATAATTTATTATTCACCGTTTTCATATTTGCAATAAACCAACCATTGACCTACAGCTAGTTCCATAGGAGCAATGCCATTTATCATGTCAGATTAAAGCAAAATTTATTGAGTTTTCTTTACTATACTTTAACTATGTACACTCTTACTACTGAATGCTATTTGAGCCAAAAAAAAGAGAGAGTCAAGTACATGTTTGAAGCTCTCTGTATTCATGAAGTTAGAGAAAATATGTGTTTTAAGACAAAAACACAGCTGAAGTTTGGTTACGGCTAAATGCCTCAAATATAAACTCTCTATTAAGTACTTAAATAAGTCCAACATCTGGTTGGCCATTTATTATTCATTCTGCTTCCTAGGGGGAATATGGCAAATGACAAAGCATATGTTGATTTGGGATCATTTCAATAAAGACTCTTTCTTATGCAAATATTTATCTTAAATTCCTTAAAGCTACTAATGAAGGCAAAGATTTCAAACAGACAATAGAATACTGTTAACACTGGAGACACTGGACAAGGCATAGGGGGGCTACATTTTCAAGGATAAATTGAGATTCTTATTGTGAAATACTTAAGAAAGTCCTTTATGCTGTTTAAATCTTGTTAAATGTGTGTGTGTGTGTGTGTGTGTGTGTGTGTGTGTGTGTGTTTACAAGTAGAAAAAGAAAACATATAGAGAGAGGATTCAAACAAAAGTTAAATACAGGTTTTCTCTTGTAGTCATAGGAGAACTACAATTTTTTTTGCTGCATTAAAAACTCTCCAAGTATATCTTATTAAATCTCAGCAACAGCAATAAAGTAGGTAGCATTAATTCATAGAAAAGAAAATTGAGGCTAAGGAGTATTTAGTACCTAAAGTGATCTCACTTAGCATTTTGTTTGCTCAATTGTTATACATCTCTCTTGCTAGAATGTGATCCCCAGAAGAGCAGAGACCTTGCTCTGTCTTGACCTTTGTCTTCAGTGCCAGGTAACTTTATTGAATGAATGAATATCTAATTCATGAGCTTGCTAAGATCTCACCACTAGTAATTTGTTAGACTAGGTGCAAGATCAAATCATCCTAGAAAACTTTTCTTTTTTTGTAACAATACAATAAAAAGTAAAACCAAAACCATATTACAATGTTGTCAAAAATGCCCAGCCAGGGCCTGCAAATTGAAAAGTCTTTTATCAAGTTCTGTGCATAGTACAATGATGTCCCAACTCTAATAATAATTTTCTCAGTAACAGCTGCATGGCCTGGAGCAAAGTACTTAACTCATTCAATAGAGTGAAACCTCATGTTGGTGTGATGAGGATTAAATTGTACTTGAAAATTCTTAGCACAGCACCTGGCACTTAAGTTAATGTTATTAAAAACTTAGCTATTATTATTAGTATTGTTTTTATCAAATTAATTTTCAGTCAACTTTCTTTTCTAAATTTGCGCCAGGGAAATACTGGAAAAACAAAGAGGTTGAGTTGATAATCCTTCAGAAGGAAATAAATTTGTTTCATCCTGTTCATCTCTATCAAAAATAGGCAGGAAGAAAAGCAAAAATAAAAGAATTAATATTTAAAATCTTTTTTTAGCAGACGAAATATGCACTCCTCCCCAAACAGTTCATATTTTGGCCTCAATTCTTTGCCATTTTTCTATATATCTTCAATTACCAGAAAACAAACCAAAAATGTCAAAATTTTTATCATTGATATTTCTCATCTGGAGGCAAATTCCATTAACATACTATTATGCAATCACCAAGAATCATCAATGTTATGTATTATGCATGCATTTATTTTTTATCTTCTTCATGAAAATATGTGTACAATTATATAAACCTGAAAATATGTGTTCTCCAATTTTTAGATATTATTCTTCCAACATCCTAATATTAATTATTAATGCTTTAGCAAACTTTCTATCACAAATATGTAAGCATAGAAATTTATTTTGGCCAATTTTTTTGGAGATGTAGGTAACTGACTTTGGAGAAGTTTCCAACTGCTAGTTCAAAGAGTAGGATTGAGAAAAAAAAATTAAATTCTCTTGACCATGTGAGGTAAAGCTCAAAGAAATTAAAATCTAAAACTCATTTCCCTGATTTTTTATTTAGCTCAATCTCAGCCAAAGACATTCTCAATGCCTGGGTACATGTGAGCACATTAAGCATCTGTAGCCTGGGCTCTCTTCCATGAAAATCACTGTGGCTCTTCAGTACCTCACCCGAGTCCTAATGAGTCTCTCATGTGCCCTACTTTCAAAGGAGCCCAAGAGTTAGTAGGATAAAAAAGATATAACGATACTAACCCAGACCCACCAAAGAAAAAGAAAATAGTAGTTAGTTAATTAAAAATCACATGATCCAACCAATTTCTAAAACAAGTATTTCTGGCAAATCCAAGACTCCAGAATAATTCCATAAAGTGGAGACTCAATAGCATCTCCAATAAGGAGAGTATGTGAAGAATATCTGGTTTTGCCTCAACAGATGCCAATTTGTATTTGTTGTGCAGAGGATGAAAACTTTATAAATATTTTTAAAATTTCAAATGTCTGTGTTCTTAGATTTAATATGTCTCTTTTAAGCAGTATGTAGTTGTTGATTTACTAATGCAATCTGATATTCTCGCCTTTTTCTTGGTCCTTTTGAAATATTTATCTGTGATACAATTAGTAATACTTTTAGTCTTCCACTACTATTCTTCTATTTTCATTTCCTTACATCACATTTTTCCTTTGAAATTTCCTCCACTTTTGGTGGAACTTTCAGAAATGTTTTTCTTTTAATTACCCTGTTTCTCTCCTCTTTGATTGCTATTTATTGTACTCTGTCAATTTTTGTTTTGATGGTTACCTTGAGGATAACAATACATCTCCTTACTACAGTGTGTTCTCTATTGCTATTTTCATTTCCTAGACAATAGAACAGCTTTAGATCACTTGACCTCTTTTTACTTCTCTTGTCTTTTGTGATTTTTTTGGTCAGATACATTTATACTGAGATTAGTATTGTTCCATATAATCAATATTAATCTATATTTGTTTGCTTCCCCTTTCTTGCATTTCTTATTCTTTCAAGAATTTTTAGGCTTCTATCACAGAGAACTTTCCCTTTTTCTGAAAAACTCCTTTAGAAGAGTTTTGCTTAATTTTTTTCCCTAAAAACATCTCTGCTATCATTTTTTATCACAAGGATAATATTTTAATAACATATAGAGTGAGATGGATAATTCTGTTCAAATATATAAAAACATCTGCAATAAATCTTACATGCATTTTTTAAAAAGTTACAAATAGCCTACTTTAAAGCCAATCTGCCCACTTTACTAGGTGCCATCCTTTTCTGAAATGGTTCCATGAAATCCCAAATATTTAACTGCTGAAAAGAAAAGATAAATCCTATTGCTAAAATATTATTCCCCCATTGGAAGAACACTGCATCATTCCATTCTTACTGAAATCAACAGAGTAAATTTATATTCAGGGCATAGACAGCAAAATTGTTCCTTATGTTATATATGGAGATTTTCAGCATATTTCTTAGGAACTGCATTGCATAACATTACGGTGAACAAACTCAATTTTCCTATAGTGCAATGATTATTGCTCAAAAAGGCCCATATGAAAACTAATCTGCTTCATGCATGAAATATGCCTAATCTTCATTAACTGTTCATATACAAAAAGGCTAAGAACTGAAATTAAAGTTTCTGACTCAGTTTACACAATTGAATTTCATACATAAAATTCTCCATAATGGACTTTATCAGCATGTGAATAAGATTGCTGAAATTTGCCAAATAAGACCCCCATGTGAGGGTGAGCGCTTCATAGTCACCAGTATTTATTTACCACAAAAGAAAACTGAAATAAAGAAGTAATTTCCTCTAATTTTTTCCTAGATCTTACCTGAAATCTTAAAAAAATACTTATGCCAGCAATCAACATATTTCCTTGTCTATAGTTTCCAGTGAAAATAATTTAACACAAAATTTTAATATTCTGTTTTGCAATTGGTTAAAATATCAGTGGGTGTAATATTTAGGATTAGATACTATATAGAGTCAAGTGTTCAAACTTGGAACACTTGGAAATTCTATAGTTGATAACATAGAATTTCCATCTTTGTAACAAAGGCCTTTGTAGCTTCGTTTCACAGGTCTAAAACCAGTCATCATCCTAGAAATAATCTGCTGCTTCAGCTGCCTAAGTGGTCCCAAAAAACCATTCTGGCAATAACTAGATCTTCTGTTCCTTTGAAGTTCCTGAGAAAGAGCCAGAAGAGCTCTGGAGTGGAGTCCTGGTGGCATTTGGTTTGGCTTTGTGAGTGCAGGGACATAAGAGTACTAAGTTTCTGAAATCTCTCAAGAGTCTTTCTTATCTCCTGTTCTGATTTTTAAGAAACAGAGTGCCTATCTTGAATCAAAACTCTCCATGAAGTTCCAGGTAATATTTAACCAAAGAATAGCTCACTCACATTGACCATTCCATCCCTAGAGTGGGCATCATCTAAGGAGCTATAGCTGAAACACATCCCTCTGAAAACTGTCTGGAGCATTCTCTTTCTGTAACTCACAAATGCTATCCATATCAGATATGGTATCAATATAGAAATTTCCACTTCTTCAGGAAGCTGAGAGAAGCTGCTGGACATAGAGTGCTAAAGGAAACTATATGATGAATCTCCGTGGTATGCAGTTATCTTGTGCCTTCTTATAGAAGAATTATAAAACTGGATCAAAATGCTATCAAATCCACAGACTAGTGGATTTCCACATCTGTCTGCTTCATGCAAATAGTACTAATAATCTGCATATTCAAACTAGGCAACTTCTTAAGAAACACCACACTTCCTGCTGGTAAAGCATCTAAATATTTCATAAGTCATCTCAATATTGACAGTATCCTAACTCCAGAGACAAATTGGTCAGGGAAGATATTTCTCTATCCTTTGAACACCTGAGTTTTAGTTAAATACTCAATTTGAACACTTGTTCAACATCAAAAAAATAATCCTCAATAGTGCAAAAGCAAATTGCACTTATTTTCATCTACACTACTACTATACCCTATATCAAACACAGGTAGGCTGAGGCTAATGGATACCTAATCCCTATAACCAAAAACCTACTCACCACACTATTGGACATGTCTGACACAAGCCTTTTTTGTTGGTTTTCTTTAAGGAGACTGGTGAGCTTCTCATGAGAAAAGCAGGAAATGCTGAAAAAAGAACTAGATGGTATTTAATCTTTTTGAATAGCCACGGATACTGATGCATCGGGGTGGGGAAGAGGTAGAGATTTGTGACTAGAAGAAGTTGAGGACCCAAGGTCAAATCTTATGTTGGTGCTGATGACTTTGGAATTGCCTAATCAACACAGGCAGAGGAAGACAAATGGTTTAACTGTATGGGGGAGACTTATTACAGCAAAATGAGAAGCTTTATTCAGGGGCCATACTGTTTGATAAATCTGCAATGCCTATTATTCCTGTCAGAGAAGGCAGTGGGGACTGTTTCCTTAAATTTCTCCAGCTGGAGTGATCTGCCTAGAGAAACTTAGCCAGTGAGATCAGTATTTTCTTTCCTATGGAAGCTAGTGGAGAAAGTAGTATCTTCCAGGAGGCAATAAATGGAATGCTATGCCTATGGAAAAAGGGAGACAGGGTGGGACTCTTCCAAGTGAGCAACTGGATGAGGACACTCAGTTGCCTAGGACCAGAAACTAGCTCCAGGTAGTCCCTCTGGGGTCTGGCATTAGGACAGGGGACTGAGGATTAAGACTGTGACCCCACTGATCTAGCCTTTGCTAGATTGTTACCCATTGGTACCCATTTCATTTGAGAACCTCAGTCCCGGTATCAAGAGTCCTTGTGTACCCTCATTTCCTCTTCACAGAGGAAATTGACTGTTAGCTCAATAAATACAATGCTACTTTTGAGATTTTCCTCTTAGATTTAGTTTTCAGTATTTTACTAACAAGTGGCCAGGTATAATTTATTTCCATTTATCCTGTAGAGTGCTTGTAGAGCTTCTTCCCCCCGGTGTTTTAATGATCTAATTTAGTTTTTGCAATATTCTTGGCTAGTGTCTTTACAAATATTGCTCTCCTCCACTGGTTTTCTCCTCTTTACATGGTATTGCAGTTATCATTAGGTTAGAACTTTTCACTATGATCCATATATCTCATATTCTTATATTTGTTTTCTATTCGTTCTCTGCTTTTTCCAGTTTGAACTATTCTCTCTGACCAATTTTTCAGTTTATTAATCCTGTTTTTACACTGGGTATTTGGATGGAAACCTCATTTACTCAAGTTTTTTTTTTTTATTGTGTTTTTTCAATTCTGGGATCTTTATTTGTTTCTTTTTTTCCAAATATATGTATTTATTTGATAGGTTAAATTGTATGCATTTATTATGTACAATATGTTGTAATATTATCTACATTGTAAAATGTTTATATCTTGCTAATTAACATATGCATTACCTCACATAGCTTTTCTTTATTGTTGGTGATGAAAACACAACGTCTAAACTGAGCATTTTTTTCCAGAACATTTTTATTTGTTATTTTGATGGATAATAATCGTACATCTTCATGGGTTACAGTGTGTTGTTTCAGTACATTTGCACATTATGTAATAATCTACTCAAGACATTTAAGTTATTCATCAATTCTAACATTTATTATTTATTTGTGGTAAAAGCATTCAAAATCCTCATTTCCAGATATCTTAAATTAAATAATACAATATTGTTGACTATAATCACGCTCTTGTGGAACACCCCCAGAACTTCCTATATGGCTGTGACTTTGTTCCCATTAACTAATCTGTCACAATTCTCTTAGTATTTGTCTTTTTTTTTTTTTTTCCTTCATAGTCTTAACTTACTAGGTGAACTATTCTGCTTATTTTTTTCCATATATTTCCTTTAGATTCATTTTTCTAATTTCATTTTGAAAACTAGAAAATATGGCCAACTTTGAATGACTTCTAGTTTTAGTTCTTTTTCCTGCTTTTTGGTTGATTGATTCTCTTGATTTTTCAATAGTTGTAGATCTAGTGACTACTGCACATAAAATTATTTATTCTCTGGCTTCTGTTATCTTATGGCAGGAGTGAATACAGAAGAGCTGGTCTGCTCTTCTGTTGGTGTAGGAGCAGATTACCATCAAATGAGTTGAAGCTGTGCTTTTTTCCTACGGTGCGCTCCTTCATAAGTCTTGGCAGAGGGCCTGGGCTTTGTTCCAGGAACCTTCCTTCTTATTAGGCCCTGAGCTCCAGTTTTTGTTTTCCCAGCACTGGGTTGCTGCTAAAGTTTGCTTAGCTCTGCTGCTTCAGGTTTGGCTTCCTGGCCACTCACTGCATGGAGCCTAGGGAGTAGGAAGTACTTCTAGGAAAAGCAGTTGCAAGACATGTTCACCTCTTTCCTCTGTAAAGTCAGCCCTTTAGTGCCTGGATATCTTGTCTGCAGCTATAATTTTTGCCTCTTCAGGTTTCTGAAGACTGGAGCTACTGCACTAGTTACATATATGAAATATCTTAGACTGAGAGTTACAATGACTTTTGGACTAAACTTAATGTGGTTTTTCATCTCCACAACTTAGACTCTCAAGTTCTATCTGCTTTTGTATCTCTGATAATGTTGGCAAAGTGCTGTTATCTTTCTATTTTATAAAGCTTTACTACTTGTCCTTTGAGCTCTTCTAGGATATATAGTTAAGACTGAGGAGGATGTTATTTACAGGCAAGGCAAAAAAGGCAGGCAAAACATGAATGTTTTCAGCAAATATTTATGGAGGAACTACAAAGGGTTGGTGTCTCTTTTCAATACTAGAAATGTGGAGGTAAATATAATGGGAAAATATCCTTATCAACATGAAGTTTATGAAATAGGATAGCCATAATAGAAATGGAAAAGAGATTCAGATTTCTGGTAACTTTTTAGAACAACTTTGTGAACTTGTTATAAATTTATGGTACTATACTAAATATATGTTACCTATAAGAATAATTGAGAAAAATGTATGAGCATCTATTCAGCTATGTGTTTCTATGGATATCTGTCATAGCAATCAATTACTTAGCTTATGAAATCATCATATTTGACTTCTAAATTTTGCTTCTGGCTCAATTATGGAATCATCTGTTTGAATTTTGGTTCCTGGGTTCACTCTATTAAGGATAGATGCTTTTTGCTATAGACTGGGTCCACATTCCACCTTGTCTTCAACTCGGCTTTCATTATCTCACTGAGTTCTTGTGATCTCATTCTATTCTATTCTTCAAGCATTGAAAGGTGGTTCTGCTGTCACATTAAGACATCTGTAACCACCATGTAATTTGTGATACAGAGGATGTTTAAGGCAATAGTTCTTAAATTGAGATCCAAGAACCATTGCTGTTCCACTGTATGTGCTTTATGTAGTTTTTAGCCTGATGAACTGTGAAAACAATATCCATGCTTATAAGCATGTATTAATATATTTACATATTTTGTGTGTGTGTGTGTGTGGTGCCAGAAATTGAACCCAGGGTGTTGTACATGCGAGGCAAGCACTATATCAACTGAGCTACATCCCCTGCCCAATATATTTACATCTTTGGGTAAAAGACATGGATTTTTTTATAGTCTGGAAATCAAAATTGTTTATGAAAATAACCTAGAAGTCTTTTGTGATATTTCCTTCATGCACATATAATCAATCACCAAGCCTTTTAAATTCTAAATCCTGAGTACCTCTCAGATCTATCCACTTTTCTACAACTCTGGTACCATCATTTGAGTCAAAGCACCGTTACTGCACCATAAGAAACTGTAAGAGTTACGTTAAGCTCTTTGATTCTACTCACTAATGAACCATTAGAGCATTTTTAAAATAAAATTATTATGTTGATTACTTTTCTCCTTGAAAGCTTTTGTAACCTCTCATGCTATTTTTTGGTGATGCATTAAAGTAAATTTAAATGCTAAGTTAGCATCACCCAGAAGTCCAGTCAGTGAGACTGTAAAACTCTTTGGCTACAAAAACATTCTCTGGAGCCACTTCAAATTCAGTTCTGTTGCTTGCTAACTATGTAATTTTGGGAAAGTTACTTAACTCTCTGTGCCAACTTTCTCCCTCTATACAATGGGGATAAAAATGCATCTATGTTATAGGGACATTATGAAGATTAAATGAGTTTAAAAAGAAGATTTAGAACAGTGCCTAGAAAGCACTCCAAAATCTCTTAAGGAGGATTGAGCTTTACATGTTATAACTCTTGCCTTTAACTCCATAGTTACCTCAACATACCACTCCAACTCCCCTGTCTACCATCCTTGCTTTATCTCTGCCTTACTGACCTTGTTACAGCTCCCTGAACACCTGGGGGTCATGACTCCACATGGTCTGCACACCTATTGTTTCTGTTTTTACTTCTATTATTTAGCTTTGCTCTCTGATTTCATGCAAGTTAGTCTCCTTATGAAACGTACTCATCATGCCTCATTACAGATGTGTGACTGTTACAATTCAAATAGTTACTTTTTGACTTCTGCCTCTTCTAAGTTTAATATTCCATTGTGTTATCTTTGAACAAATTTTCTCCATATCTCTGTCACCAATAGTTTTTTAAAAATATATAGTAGATATGAGCTGCCCAATAATTTTCTCTGAATTATTGGGCTGAAACATTAAAGGGGGTCCTGAATGCCCCATAATGATAAAAACCCACACATGTAGGTAGATGTATATGAAATAGTAGAATGGAGTTAATAATTATGTTTTTGAGGAAATAGAATGTGAGGTTCTGGTGGGACAATTGTGGATTACTCAGAAAAGATGAGATTTTTTTTAATGTACAGACAACTCTAACAGTAAGTTACAGAAATAGAAAAGTGAATAGTTTGGATTAATACCAAGGTAAATCTAGCTAAAATAAATATCAAGTACAGTTTTGTCAAGTATGAACTGTACCTAATATGGGTATTTTGTTTAACATGGTTAAAAGAATTCTTTTTCTTCTCCTGGGACATCTTTGGAGAATCTTTTGTTTAGACAGTCTTTTCTTGTCTGTTTCCCTTTCTACCTGCCAGCACCCCACAAAGATAGTTTTCACCATATTAAGCCAATCTCTTTCCCCTTCAAAGAGTCTCAAAACCATAAGAAACCACAAATAGTCATGTACATCTTTGAAGCTGAAGGCTTGCCAAAGAAAAGCATTCATACCAAATCAAACTTGAAACCCTAATGCTTTCACACTTGAAACATTGCAGTTTCATGGAAATGCAGAATCCAAAAAACCCACAATGTTTAAAAAATATTCAACACTTCATGATGTTGAAGGATAAATGATTGAAGCATAACATTTTGATTAATGTGGAAATCAAAGAAAATAACAGTATAATTTATCTGGCTGATTTTTTTAATTTAGAAAATTTAAAAACATTAAGCTTAAACAAAACTAAGACATGCAATCTCCTGATGTGTGGTATAAAATTTATTTAAAAATTATAATGGGCCTGGGGTTGTGGCTCAGTGATAGAGTGCTTGCCTATCATATGTGAGGCACTGGGTTAGATCCTCAGCACCCCGTAAAAACATAAACAAATAAAATAAAATTATTTAAAAATGATAATGCTAAAGCTGGGTGTGCATAAGAAATATTACAAAGATTCTTGGAAGGGAACATGATTTCAAAATAGTTAAAACTAAACATTGGTCTTGTGAAATTGCAGTATTTAATTTTCTATTGTCTGTTTACTTAATAGTAAGTACTATACTGATTTTAAAATTTGTGTTAAAGACTTAATTTTTTTAGGGTAGTTTAGATTCACAGATTAATTTAGGAAAAGATGAAGAGATTTCCTGCTCCCACACATGAACAGCCTCTCCCATTATCAGCACCTCCCACCAGAATAGTACATTTGTTATAATTAGAGAACTCCATTGACATATCAAAATCACCCAACGTCTATGGTTTACAACCCTTGTCGTATATTCTAAGGCTTTGAACAATTGTAAAATGACACACATCCATTGTAGGATCATAAAGTATATTTTCACTGCACTAAAAATCTTCTGTTCTCAGCCCTACATCCTCTTTCCTCCCCATCCAACCCCTGCAACCACTGATCATATTTCCCTATCTCCATAGTTATTACTTTTCTAAAATATCATATATTTGGAATCTTTTAGCATATGGCCTTTTTCAGGTTGGTTTCTTTTACTTACTAATATACACTTAAATTTCTTGCATGTCTTTTCATTACTTCAACTCATTCTTTTTAGAGCTCGGTTATATACAATTGTCTGGATGTAGTTTTTTAACCATACATTTACTGAAGGATATCTTGGTCACTTCTAAGTTTTGGCAATTGCAAATAAAGGTGAATAAGCATCTGTGTATATCTTTTTGAGTATTTAAAGGTTTTCAACTCCTTTGGGTATATACCAGAGTTCAATGACTGGATTGTATGATAAAAGTGTTTCAAATTTTCTGTGAAACCACCAAACTATCTTCCAAAGTAGCTGCACCATTTTTCTTCTCACCAGCAATGAATGAGAGTTCCTTTTGCTCCACGTCTTCACAAGCGTTTGGTGTTGTCAGTGTTCTAGATTTTTGCCAGTCTTAATAGATATAGAGTGGAACTACCATCAGAAGATATTTGTAGGAAAGATATGCCTTCCTTCTTGGGCAAATAGGTTTAAAATCATATAGATGTCAATACACTCTTTAATAGTGGTGTATCATTTAATAGTCCGCTCATTACAAAAATATGCTATTGGACTATATCTTTTTTAATATGTATGAAGTGTTTACTCTGTCATGCAGTTTTCTAATCACATCCCATGCATCAATTTATTTCTTCTTCATAAGTACACTTAAGTATATAGTTAAATACTATTATTGAAACCATTTTGCAGATGACAAAAGAAAAACTTAGAGACATTGAATAAATTTCCATAGGTTACCATAGCTTTCAAATGCTAGCACTGTTATTTGAAACCCAACAAGCCAGAAGCCATGTGCTTGATCACAATTGTGCTGTGTGGACTTTTCTTATCCTGTCTCCCTCTTGCCCTACACCAGTCTGGCTTTCTTTAAAGTAAAACCATCTTTTCCAGAGTCACCAGTCCTTCTTAATTGCCAAGTCTCTTGGATGTCTTTCTGAGCTTATCTTGTTTCACTTCTTTGCCATATTTAACATTATTATTCACTTCTTCCTTGATGAAACTCTTTCTTGATAAGCTTCCATGAAAACACTCTTCATTTGTTTCTTACCATTCTGGCCCCTTTTTAAAGAAAATTTGTTTCTTTCACATATTCTTTTACCTCCTTCAACCTCTTAGTTTTATTTTATTTTGTTTTGTAATTCAGTCCTCAGCCCTTTCTTCATTAACTAAATATCTTACTAGAGGTTAATTTCTATACTTAATTAATTTTGGAGGGGAAATCTACACTTAGATATCTTATAGGCAACTAATACTCGACATGGCTAAACATAATTTTCCATTATTTTTTTCTTTTTTGAATCTGGTTCTGTCTCCTTTAATCCTTGTCTCAGCACATGGCACTTCCATTACTCAGAAAATCAACTTTTATTCCTCTTCATTTATCTTTCACCACCTCCAGCCCTTCATGGCCATTGCCACTTCCCTAGTAAAGACCTTATTACTTCTTACCAGGATATTGCCATGTCCCACTGATAAATCTCCAACTTCTCCCTCCCCACTCCCCTTCCCCACAACGCTCTCATAGAGGGATTACCACAGAGCAGAGATAGTTTTGTCACTCAAACTACTGTAATGCTGAAATTTCTCTAGGTTAAATTTCCACTCTTCCAGCATAATATCTTTTCCTATGTGTTTTCTATGAATCATTCACATGCAGCCATTGTTCACAGATTCCATACATTAGAATGAACCTATTCACTAAAATCTATTCGTAACTCCTAAGTCAATACTCACAGAGCTTTCACAATCACTAACATACATGTACAAAGTGACAAAAAATTTGATTTGTCTGATATGCTCATTTCCAGCTAAGATGAGAGAGAGACCTCCCTTCTTGCTTCAGCTCTCATACTATAAACAATAGTTTTTGGTCTATTTAATGTCACGTGTTTCACATTTTTATATTTTTGTTGGTGATTTTACTGTTTAAAATGGCCCCCACACATAGTGTTTAAGTGCAGTCTAGTTTCCTAAGTAGTACTGTGCTATGACTTAGCACAGAAAACATGTATTAGACATACTTCCTTCGGGCATGAGTATGGTGCTGATGGCCCTGAGTTCAATTTATTAAATAAAGCATCTTTAAGATGAATTACACATAAAATGAGCTTATGCAACTTTAAACTGTATTCATTAATAGTCTGAATTTTTAAATTTTATTATATATTAAAATAAAGAAGAAATTATACTTACGTTATTAGGAATAAAAATTTCAGCCTAAGAGAAAAGGAGTATAATGTAAAATCAAATTAGATAAAGGAAACATGTATGATCTTAAATTTGGTTTAGAAATATCAGTAAGGATTAATAGTATATTTTTATATTGATAAAATAGGTAAATAACTCTAGCCTTGTTCACTGAAAAGACAAAGGAATAATAACAATCTGGGTTACAAGAAAAGACAGCTCATTAGCAAGTAGCACCTCCACCACCCAGATTTTGGTCTTGAAACTTGATTTCTCACTAAAAGCAAAAACTAGAATTCCTTGAAGGAATGGCTGCTCCCAGGTTTATGACAGGAAAATTTGAAAGATGGTCATGGAATTTCTTGTTCCCAAAACAAAAGAAGCTGTCAAAAATCACTAGGGTACAAGTAAAACTGCAAAACAAAATGAACAAAGCTGGAGAATTCTGTGAAAGGTTACTGCTAGCCTAAACATTGGGGAACTTCAGCAGCATCAAAAGAAAATATTAACTGCAATGATTGAAGTAATTCATTGGTTAAAAATTATGAGTATATTTTTAAAAACACTGAATGGCTACCTTTACCTAGGAGGATTTACTAGGGTACAATACCTTTATTCTAAAGCAAGGATTGGCAAACTTTTTTTAATGGAGCCACATAGCAAATATTTTACACTTTGGATTTCCTTCTGCTTCCTCCTTCTCCTTCTCCTTGTCCTCATCCTCCACTTCTACAAGTCTACATCCAGTCTCTGAGGCATGATCTTCCTTGTTCTCATTAATACCCTTTGAAAACAATTTAAAAATAATAATTTTAGCTCTGAACCACACAAAAAGAGATCTTAGGCCATCTGTGGACTGTGGTTAGCCAATACCATTTCTAAAATAAAGAAAGTCAACTGAGAAAATCATTCTGGATATGTTATAAAAGCTACATTTTGTGGTAACCAACTCAATGATGACAAAGAGATTTTCTTTACAGAAGTTCATCTAATGAGTTCAGAAGTAATGATGGGACTTATTTACATACCTCAATTAGATAATGGATGTGAGCAAAGATCATTATAACAAAACTGTTATCTAAAAGGCTGTACAGATGGATAGATAAGACTGGAATCATTTTAACCTGGCATTTCTCAAACTCTGCTACACACTGGCATTTTGTGATTATCTTTGAAAAATACTGATGTCTTGACAGCCAACTCTGGACATTTAGATTGAATTAGAGTGGATCTCAGGAATTTTCACAGTTCCCCTGATAAAGAATAACAAGCCTAATATAAAACAACATGATGTATGCCTACTGAAGAGGTGTAAGAGGACATTGGTGGCAGTGCCAAAACACATAACATTGCCATTGCATTGGAAACTGTTATGCAAAAGCCAATGCACGACACTCCAGGAAGATGTGCCATCTTCACATCTCCTATTCCCCTACTCCAAGTAACCTTGACTAAGTACCATAGATCTGAAAATATTATTTAAAAGCAATATTTATTATTATAAACTGAGACAATTTCCTCTATCCATTGAGTTTATTCAAATTTTAAGAGGACACCCAATGAATGATTCAATAAAGTCATCCTTCCTTCCTACCTATCTCTCTCTCTCTGTCTCTCTCTCTCTCTCTCTCTCTCTCTCTCTCTCTTTTTCTAGGGATTGAAGCCAAGGACACTTAATCACTGAGCCACATCCCCAGTCCTTTTATAGTTTATTTTGAGAAAGGAATCTCACTAAACTGCTTAGGGCCTCTTTAAGTTGCTGAGACCGGCTTTGAACTCATGATCTTTTTGCTTCAGCCTCCCAAACCACTGGGATTACAGGCATGTACTGCTGTGCCCAGCTAGACTTTTCTAATATCATATTTTTCCTCACATCTAAATTTTTCTCATACTAAAAATGGACCTTGCATATTTAAATAGATCCATTTGAATGCTACTTTATTGATAAAGAATGAGCTTTGAAATTTAACTAATGGCAATATTAATATTATGCATATTAATTCATATTGAATAAAGGTTCAGTTTATGTACACATTATAATATTTTAATCAGATTATACACATGTATCTTTTTTAAGGTCAAAACTTTTAAATTTGTTTCTTCCAGCTTTTGGAAATATAATACAATATTGTTATCTATAGACACCATGCTGTGCAATACCACACCAGAACTTTTTGTTCTTTTCTAATCGTAACAGTACTCATTGATCAACCTTTCCCTATCTTCCCCAACTCCTTCTATTCTAAATCAGCCTCTGGCAGCCACCATTCTACTCTAAACTTCCATAGATCAACCTTTTAATATTATCAGTATGAATGAGATCATGTGGAGCTTGTCTTTTTGTGCCTGGTGTTTTTCATTTAACATAATGAGCTTCAATTCCATCCATATTGTAAAAAACACGACAGGATTTTGTTCTTTCTTATGACTAAATAGTATTCCATTATGTATGTGTACTGCATTTTCTTTACCAAGTAATCAATTGGTAGACTCTAAGGTTATTTTCTTTTTTTGGCTATTGTAACTAGAGCTGAAACAAACACAGGAGTGCAAACATTTCTTCAACATACTGATTTTGTTTTCTTTGGATACATACCCATTAGTAGAACTGCTGGGTCATATGATAGACCTCTTTTTTCACTGTGATTTTGATTTATATTTCCCTGAAGATTAGTGAAGTTGAACATTTTTTAAAATACCCATTGACCATTTTATGTCTTCTTTTCAGAATTGTCTATTTTGATCTCTTTACCATTGTTTTTATTGGGTTATTTGGTTGTTGTTATTGTTTGTTTGTTTTTGTTTGCTATTAAATTGTGTGAGCTCTTTATATATATTAACCCTTAATCAGAAATATAGTTCTCAAATATTTTCTCCCATTCTGTAGTTTCTCTTTCACTGTGATGACTGTTTCTGCAGAAGCTTTTTGGCTTATTACAATCCCATTTGTCTATTTTTTTGCTTTCTTTCATGTGCTTTGGGGTCTTATCTAAAATATCCTTGGCCTTCATAATGTCCTGAAAACATTCTCCTTTGTCTTCTTCTAGTGGTTTCCATTTCAAGTCCTAAATTCATGTGTTTATTCCATTTTGAATTCATTTTTTTTAAACTGGTGAGAACCATTTCCTTCTTCTGTGTGTGCATATCCAATTTTCCCAGCACCATTTTTTGAAGGGACTGTTACTTGTCCTACATAGGTTGATGATATTTCTGTCAAAAATCAGTTAGTGGTAAATGTGTGAGATTACTTCCAGGCTGTCTATTCTGTTCCATTGGTCTACATCTGTGATTTATAGAAATACCATGATGTCTTATTTGCTATAGTTTTATTGTATATTTTGAAGTCAGGTAGTGTAATGCCTGTTTTGTTCTCTATGTCCAAGGTGACTTTGACTGGAGTTTTTTGTGGTTCTATATTTTAGTCTGTTTAAAATTTTGTGTGATATTTTGATAGGGATTGCTTTGAATTGGTAGGTTACTTTGAGTGTTGTGCACATTTTAAAACTATTAATTCTTCTAATTCATGAACATGGTATGTCTTTCCACTTTTTATGTCATCTTCAATTTATTTCACTGATGTTTTGTGCTTTTTATCACAGAGATTTTTCACCTCTTCGAGCAAATTTATTCCTAGATGTTTTACTTTTTCAAAATACCTATTACAAATGACATTACTTTCTTGATTTCTTGATTTTCTTGATTTCTATTTCGAACAATTCAACATCGACATAAAGTGATGTTATTGGTTTTTGTATGTTGATTTTGTACCTTCCAAATTTGCTGGATTCATTTATTAGGTCTAAACATTTTCGGTATAACTTTTTGTGGCTTTCTGTATATATATGATCATGTCATCTGCAAACAATGACACTTGATCTTTTTTTCCAATTTTGGATGATTTGTCTTTTCTTTTTTCTTATTACTCTGACTAGAGATTCTAAAACTATGTTAAATAAAATTGGCGAAAGTAGGTATTCTTTTCTTCTTCCACATCTTAGTTTTGAGCTTTTCCCCATCAGTATAATGTTTGCTTTTTATTTATTTTAAATGTTTTAAATATTTATTTTATTATGTGGATATATCCTTCTATCCCTAATTTATTCAGCGTACTCATCATTAAAGATGTTGAAATTTGTCCAATGTCTTTTCTGCAACTATTGAGATGACTATGTAGTTTGTCTTTTGTTGTTTATACGGTATATATAACAGTTTTTGATTCGCATATATTGAGCCATCAATGTATCCGAGATGAATCCCACTTTATCACAGTGAATAGGTTTTTTTTTTGTTTTGTTTTGTTTTTTTTTTAACGTGTTGTTGGATTTAGTTCACTAGCAATCTGTTGAGGATCAAAGACCTGGGT
>JAJEJO010001200.1:0-13455 GCA_020662805.1 Glaucomys volans
GAGGAAGATTACATTTCATGACATCAGACTGACATGGATGACTGTTTTCTATGACTTCAAAATCACATACACATTGTAGTTGTGTGAAACTTACAAATGGAGGACTTAAGAAAGATAGTTTAAGAAATTGCTCCCTCACTTCATCTGCACACATACAGGAAGAGCAATGGCACCATCTTAACATGAAAACCAGATGAAAGACACTGCTTCCAATTAGATTGCAAGCTTTTCAGAAGAAAGGACCTTGTCTTATATTGTGCATACTGATCTCTAGACCCCTTAAAATATACAGCTTAAAACCTACCATAATAAAAACAAAATGATAATAAATGCTCTGGGTTCAAACTCCTTCACAGCACAAATATCACTAAATGTGTTTGGACACCATGTTGTTGCCTAGAGCACATCGTGGCCTTTGGTGTGTCTCAAAACAATTGCCATCTCTATGTGCATTACAGGAGTCCAAGAGCTCAATAATGCTGGTGTGGAGGTAGGGCAAATGAAAGAAAGACTAGGTGGAGGGGAGCTCCAGCTCTTCTACACAATACAAAAGAGCCAAGTAGAAACTCATATTCCCAGATGAGAGGCAGAAGAGGAACACCAAAAACAAACATAACTGGGTCAGCATGCACAGATCTGGCTCACAAGGATTAAAAGTGCAAGGTGCCATGTCACCGAGAACCTTGGGATGGCTTTGGAAGGAAACGGAAATAGAAAGCACGGAACTGACACAGGGAACGTTTCACCAGAAACAGAGTTCCAGCTATGGCCATGCCAGAAACCATGGCCTGGGGTGGGGAGTGGGTATGAGAGAAAACGGCCAACATCAGCTGTTTCTGGTGAGAGTTGTATCCTATGTGGGATATAAGGACAGGTATGCTGGGCATGGTTCCATAACCTCACTTCATGCTGCTGTAATGATTCTTGCCCTTATAATAAATATTCCCTGCCATTCTCCAGTTTAATCCTTATACTGCTTCTGTCCTCACTTTCCCCATCTTCACCCAGAGATGTGCACATCTGTATGAAGGGCCCCAGATCACTTAACACATTTCCCTGCATGCTACCGTAATTCAATTCCCAGAATTACTGAATCACACATGAAAGTTTTCACCCAGAAATCTACTTTTCCGTGGCTTTCTGGCCATTTGTTGCTGATTTGCTTGCTTTTCTGTTTCTATCATATACCCTCAGCAATGCCAGACCTGAACATGTCTAATCTCAACATAAGCCACCGCACCAAGCGGGTCTCATATACATATTAAAATTGTTCAGTCACCTGAAATCTCTGGGAGCTACCTAATGAAGGGTTTCTTATCAAAGGCACAACTGGCATTTGGGGCAAGAGAGTCTTTTGTGAAGAATGTCCTGATGTCAGAGTTAAGGGCATCCCTAGTCGCTGCTCACTAAATGCCACATGCTGCTCCCACATCACTGTGGTAACCCACATGCTGCACAGACTCCTGAATCCCCTCAATAGCACAGGCAGCATGGCCCTAATGGCTGATTAGCTGTAGAATTCATAAGGCAATAACCAATCCTGTAATTGATGAAAACACCCATCTACCAATGTAATAATCTACAGAGAGGGGATATATGTCCCAGGGTGGCTCTGCCATGGCCAGCTGTGTGTCCACATGAAGTGCCTGGATGACCACACTTCAGGTGACCCTCTGTGAGAGGCAACGAGGTTCTCACCCTTACATTCTTACTAGAGACCTACCCAGATTCATGATGAGGTGAGTGAACAGACAGGTTTATTGACTCACTGATAGACAATAAAAGGATAAGGAGAAACAACTAACCAGTTCCCTGATAGGGTAAAAACTTGAATTGAATCTGATTCATTCTTTATGATGTTCATACACTACTCATTTTTCCTCCTGCCACCAAGTAAATAGGTACAGTCCAACAGCCAAGCAGCCTGATCCCAAGTTGGGTTTATCATTTTGGATCCAGAGGGTTATTGCTATCACCTGGGGTCCAGGAGGTCAGAGAACAGCACCAGGTAAACATGTACCACTAGATTATACCACTGTCTCTTCTCACTGTTGTGTAGAAAGCATCCCATTCCTGAGCCCTTGCTCACAAGGACACCTTGACCCATTACAAGCAAGTAGCTGCTCCAAAGGTGGGACCAGCTTTTAATTAAATGCTGGAATCCAAGAGAGATCCTAGGCAATACAGGAGTGGGGGCCAAGATTATAAGTAGGAAGATGGAGAAGAATATCCATGAAAAATAGTTGTATAGAGAAAAAAAAGTCTTCACTTAGACTAAAGTTGGAGATCCTATTACACGGGATACCCAAGGCAATGACAATCATAAGAAGTACACTAATTCTAAGCAAAGACAGCTCCTCTTCAGGTTACATGCAGTGCAGAGTCTGTCACCTTTGGAATATGACATTGCTGGAGGGAAATGACCATTGTGTGCCTAAAGCCATGTAATATAATAATTTTAACTCTCTGTGGAAGAAATCCTACAGATAGCAATACCTACTCTCCCCAACCTGGAGGAGTATGTATGTAAAGAAATCAGCACACACCCACACACAGACAGACACCTAGGACACAATTCCTAAGTAAGTATGTCCAGTATGTGGGTATGGCTGCCCCTTCCTATGAACTGGACTCCACCCAACTAACACAAAGACCCTTTACCTCCACTTGACTGTCCCAGTCCAGAGAGCTGTTAATAACAATATCAGGGTAATCAGGCCAGACCTGCAGAGACGAAAATATGTAACATCAATGCATTAGGCAAATCCCTGATGTAGGATTTCCTAAGCCAATGAATCATGGGCCTAGGAATAATAGTACTGGGCTCATCTAGAGAAAAGAAGATTTCACAAAGTCATCAGATGTATCAATAGATACTGACAAAAAACAAAAACTACTGACCTCAGGGTCCACAAGGAAAAGGCCAAGAAACAACAAACACAATAGGGACTCACACAATAGGGATTAGTGGTCATCACTTAGAACATACCTTTCCCCACACAATGCCTCCACCATTTGGATGTTTGATGAAGACATCATCCTCCACTCCCCGAGTAAAGGCAGGATAGGGCTCTGTCTCATTGCCAGAAATGGCTGGGTCCTGCAAGCAAAGCACAAGTCAGTAGGCAAGCCAATGTGAGAGTTGGCAAGAGACAGAAAAGAGAACTTCTTCAGAGGAAGGTCCCTAGCTTCCACCTGCCCTCTACAGGATCAGGGAATCCCTGGAAATACATTTTTCCTATTGCCCCTACATTTCTCTGCTCCTCACATGGAATGAGAGATAAGAAAAGGGGTCCTCCTCAAAAGACCAGTAATTCTCCCACACACTCCACACATGCAAAAAGGACTCACCAGGATGAGGATGACTCGCATCCCATCGGCCCTCATGCGATTGATCAGAGCTGGAAACCCAGCAAACTTGGGGCTCAGGGTGAAGTCCAGCTGCCGCTCCATGTAGTCAATGTCCGAGTACTGCACATCCTAGGGGAGGACATAGGAAACTGAATGGCTGTGGGGGTGAAAGTCCAGCTTCCAGAGGAGACCCACCCTCCACTGCTGATGGGGAATTCAAATGGCTTCCTTTTTACTCTTGCAAATTCTCACTCCATCATTACTTCTTTATAGATCCTTAGAAACTCATCTCATTTTTCGAGTTTTCACCCATACGCAGAAAAAATACTAATTACCCAAGACTGGATAATGATTCTTAACAGAAATGACATTTTCCCAAATATATAAAATCGGCACTTGAAATATTGCTTTGTAAACAGCCACATAGGTGTGATTGCAGAGGCTGCACATGCTATCAGTGGTTCATGTTCAATATAAGCAATGATAACTTCTCAGGCCTAATACAATATGGAATCATAAATCAACTCCAAAACAAGCCAAAGAGACTTGTAATTGCTTTGAAATCGGCAGTCATGAGGGTAATCACACAAAGCTTTCTCATTAACATTATGTATGTCATATAATGTCCGCTCCATGCATAGAACAATTGTATGCAATAGGAAAGGAAGTCAAGTAAAATTAAATATGAAATTGGTCTGCAAGATCAGCTGAGACTATTGCACCCTTCTTGTCTTCAAGGGAAGCACAGACTCTGTATCCAGGTATATTTCCTCTGGAATCCTATCCCAGCATCCCTACATTCAGCCAGTCATTAACTCATGACTGGTGGCACTTTATACTGCAGCACCCATAAGGTGTGGGAGTTAGGACATGTCTACATACACAACGGTCTGAGAATGGGATAAAGCTTTTAATTTAAGAAAGTTACTGTGGAGGAAGAGGTCATCCTTATGTAATCACAGACTTTTAGGATAAAGGTCTTCAAGTCACATAAAAGCAATTCAAGTAAGGAAACTAGAGCAGAAAATGTCCTGGATTCTGCTCTACCTCTTTTGATAGCTACAAGTGCCGTACCATGGACCTTCGCCCCCATCTGTATTAATGTGCTGAGATGCGGCTCAGAGTGCCATCAAGTCACAATGCACTTTATACCTTTGCAGAACCTCACAGATAAACAATGAATAAATCCAAACACAGAGATTCCTGGGATAGCGACAAAGTCACAGAGCCAGTGTCCATGACAGAGACGTACATAGGGGATCTGGGCAGCCACCATCTCCTCATACAAGCTGGCGATCTCAGAGTCGTTCTCGTACCCATAGCGACACAGCTGGAACCCCAGGGACCAGTAAGGTACCATCACAGGCCGTCCAATCACCTGCAAAATGGACAGAGCAGATGACTCCTTTATGTATGTATTGCTTTATATTTCTGATGCAATTAATTTGGCCAGTAGGTTTTATTTCATCGTGTGAATTTCTTTAATGCTAACAGTGCATAGTTTTCGAATTTTTTAAATTTGTTCTTTCTGTTATAGACAACAGTACAGTATATATTGACATATTTATACAAACATGAAGTGCATCTTATTAAAATTAGGATCCCAGTCTTGTCGTTGTATATGATGTGGAGATTCACTGGGGTGTACTTTGAGTATGTAAATAGGAAAATTAAGTAAGATTCATTCCACTTCATATTAGTCTTTATAGGAAATGGACACACTGAAATGATACACAAAATAATAAGAATATTTTTCCACCACTAAGCTAGAAAATCAACAAATTAAAGTAAAAGACAACCTTAGCAGATACAAAACACAGGGATACCTTGAAATAGTTTCTTGCTAGAATGGAGATACCTATCCTAGAATTCTGGAAAATATGAATTTGATCTCATTCCTCAAGGTAAGTGAGGTTATTACTGAAAAGAATCGTACCCTGAGGGAAAATGCCTGGTTTAGCACATAGTCTCCGTGTCCTATTGGTTCTCTGAACTTGTTCAAATTTATGTAATCATTTTACGCTTTCAGTTTCTTTACTTGTAACTTAAAGATAATACTAGTGTTTGTCTCATCACATGGTTATGAGCCTGAATTAGTTAATGAATGGAAGTTGCTCTGACATGCAGTAAGTAATAGGTTCGAGCTTGTAGTATTAAAGGTTTTCTACCCAACAACTGCCACTGTCACCACCATTCCCCACCAACGTCACCACATCACCACCACCATACCCATCAGGCCTTCAATCATCACCATCATCACTTCATTCCCACCACATTCACCATCACCACTTTTACCTCTCCGTCACTACCACCACTTAACCATCACCAACAAAATTATCCCACCACCATCACCACTCACCTCACCCACCACCACTATCCTCATTACCTTCACTGCCAGATCACTGCATCAACATAACCACTACCGACACACCATAACCACTACCAATATCCCCACCTACAGCACCACCTTCAGTGTCACATCCACAGATCTACCATCACTATCACAACCAACATTGCCACCACCAGTCCCTTCATCAGCCTTCCACCATTCCCATAAACATGATTATCACCACAGTCCCCAAAACTATCTGGCCCACCATCCCAATAGCCATACCCACACCCTCTCCCTCAACTACCCACGCTGCAGTCCCTAACCCCATCATCACCCCCATTAGCACCTCCCACTACCACTATACTCAACATGCCACTGTTACCATGTCAACTCCTGCTACCCTGAAGTAATTAGGTAATAATGTAAACAGTATTGGAAACTTTTTATTTCTCCTGAATCTGTAACATACCTGTCTCTGAGAGGCACCAACAATTCCAGTAATCCCATGAGAGTTACACTAAAGAATATAGGTTTTAGAACACAGGACGTGCTGTATGAATAAATGATTATCAAATGAATTCCCCCCTACCTCAGTGTACTGCTGAGTGACAAGCTCTGGAGTCGGCCCCAAGAACACATAAAAGTCCAGAATTCCCCCCGTGGTACGGTAGGTGAGGGCAGGCGTGGGCTGGAACGTCACATCTGAACAGACAGGAAAATGACAAATGACAACCAAGCTGAAACATTCAGGGTAAGGAATTACCTCTGAAATCCATACCTTTCCTCTCTTCTCTTGTGGAGTATTAAAAGGAGATGTTCTGTACCATTTACCCACACAGTATTGTAGAATTTAAAGGAAAGACTACAGGATTCTTGAGTCCTATCTCTTGATCTTTTCCCTTTGGCATATCTTATTCCTTTATGATATTTTCTTATTCTGCTCTTGTAAAGTTCATATACTGAGGGAATCAGTTAAGACTCACAAGAAGTGTAAAAATTACTGCTCAGAGTTTCCAGCTACACTTCACCAAGCTTCCCCCAATGGCAATGCTCATATAACCATTGTAGGCTACAGAACCACAAAACTGACATTCATAAAATATTAACTTAGGCATGGACCCTATTCAGATTTCATCAGGTTTTACACACACCGCATTTCCCAAAACTCCGCATTTTTCTCCCGTTCCCTACATTCAATGTATTCTCTTCATAACTTCATAGTCACGGAATGAGTTCTCTGATTCAAAGCTTAAAAATTAACTCAAATAATATATCTGGCTACCACCAGCTGATCTCAGGATGCCTGGGATTCAATGAGTACCCATATCATTCCTTGGTGAGTTTGGCCAAAACAAGAATTGGATTCAATCTTGTTATCACATGCTACTGGACTAAAATTAACAGAAGAAAACACGCTACCCTCAAGATACCAGGGCTGACATCAGGATGCACCTCAGTCAAATTCTACAGATACACAAGATGATTGAGTTGAATACAAACTAAGAGGAATGCTTGCATCATCCTACCCATGGCATTGCTGTTCAGCAGGAGAACTCCATGGGCACTGCCATCCTCCTCTAGTCCCATGTAGTAGGGATGGACACCATAGGAATTCATCTTGTACTGAGAGTCAGGAGGGAGGAAGGGAAGATGGTTAGAAGTCATTGTGCCTGAGAAGGTAACTCAAGAAACATTTGTTCACTAAATAATCTGGTCTTCTCTCTGAAATGAGCTAAATACAAGAGAAACACACCTGAAACTGACCCATAATCTAGGGGAAGAAAAAGAAAATCTAAGTTGAGTTTGGTATCACAAAGCACAAGGTGACCATGATATGAAAGGGCAGAGACAGAGGCTCAGATCCACAGTGCTCTGTGCTTACCCCAGGGGGTTGGTCTCTGGAAAACATGCCCCATGTGTGCCAGTTCAAGTCTCTCCTGAAGGCTGTGTGCTCAGTTTCCCCAAAGCCATAGAGGTACTTGGAGGGAAGGCGGGTGGAGATGCGGATGAACATGTCGTTGAAGGTGAAGCCAAGGAGCTGAGAGTCCCAACTGCAACACAAAGAGAGTACATCCAGAAAAGAAGATTACCTCTCCTATAGGCTTCAAAATGCTCCCTTTTCAAGGACAATGGAAACTTTGATTCTCCCCACAACCCAGACCCATTCATCTCCCAACTCAACACAAAGTCTGTCTGATCAATCGCAGATATTCCCGTGTAACGCCAGCTTGGCCTTTCACCTTCTAGTTCTCTCTTACACACCCTCCTTTCGGTTTTCCTTCCAAGAAACCAAATTCAGTCACATTTCACCATCTCACCTACTACCACTCCACACAGGCATCCAAAGCAATACATTTAAGAGTATCCCATGTCATTTCACCAGTCTGTTTAGGCCCTTCAGTGTCTTCTCATGAAAACACCCCAAGAAGCCTTCTAGGCTTCATCTGATCCACACCCACCTAACAACCCTGTTTCATCTCCTAGCACTCACTTCCTTGCTTACTCACTTTGGACTGCTTTAATCCCTTCACTGTTCTAGTTGCCTCTCATTTCATTACCCTGTTCTTACCAGTCCCTCCACAGAAACATGATTTCTCCTCCCTCAGAGATGCATGTGGGAGGGTCTTTCTCCTCCTATATGTCCTTTTCTCAAATGTCAATTTCTTAATTACAACTAACCTGATGGTATCAAAACAGTAGCCTCATCATAACTCTTGATTACCCTGCATATTTTCCTACAGAACAGTTTTCACTGTCTCAACTTCCTCTAGTCTTGTCAGATAAATTATCATTGTTGTCATGAGACCAGACAAGTCTTCTATCTACAAACAAAGTATCTAAAAGAGTACCTACCAAGCAATTCCCATAAGAACAGAGCTGAAGAAAAAAAACTTATGGATCTGGAAAAATGGCAGTGGGAGGGTTAGATCCAGGGGTTCTCTAAGGACCCTGGATCTGGCAAGGCAAATACAGGTACCCTGCAATTCGAAATCCGAAGAGGAGCCACTTACATTACAGTGCCTGTACTCTTCCGGCGAATTTCAATCCCAAAAGGATTCTCCTTAATGAGCACATCATAGAGTCGACTCTCAGAGGTGCTGGACGGAGTCCTGGGAATGTTGAGGGGGACTGGGACTTCATACCGACTGTTGTTGGGATCATAAATCTAGGCCAGAGGAAATTGATTTTAGGTAAAGATACAGATTGAGGGAATGAGCTCGGGTGTTCCAGTAAACAGAAGGTGATAACACTATTGCATCATGTAATCAAAACTGACTAGTGGAAAGGAAACTCAGTGTTCTCATGACACACAAATGATAGATGTTTGATTGATGGATGACCTGATCATTCTGAATTGAGGCATTTGCAATGTATATAGGGATCAAATGTCACAATTAATACCATAAAATATATAATAATTATCTGTTTAATAATATTTGAGGCAAGGATTCTACTTTTGATATGCACCCTTTCAGCATAACCATGACATCTCTGACAGTGTGTCTGGATGCTATTATTCTTTTCTTCCATTTCATGATAACTGAGATTGAATTAACATATAAAACATACTGACAATGTCAGATTTAACATTTTCATCTAAGTCTTTCTTACTCATTGTTAAGGCTTCTATTGCTCCCTCATTCCAAAATCAGACTGGCATTTGAGAAGGATTTCTGAATTATTTTGTGTGTGGTAAATAAAGAGATGTGAATTCCTGAAAGTTTCTCAGAATGCAAAAAATTCTTCCCAAATACAGGAACTCTTTTTGATAAAGATAAATAGATACTTGCTGAAATTATATACAAACTGATTAACTGAGTACCTAGGATAGAAACATCCTGGCATGATACCAAACTAGACACAAAAGATAAGGCATGATAATGGAAAAGTTATTGTTTAGGGAAATTTTCATTCTGATGGAAGAATGGGAACCCTAGAAGAAATGGATACATTTCTGCACACATATGATCTGCCAAAATTGAATCAAGATCGGAGAAAACTTAAACAGAACAATAACTAGTAATGAGATAGAAGCAGCAATAAAAAGCCTTCCAACAAAGAAAAGATGGAGTCTCACCAGAATGTTACCAGACAGTAAAGAACCAATCCTAATGCTCTTCAAATTATGCCATGAAATAAAATGGGTGAAAAATGTGCAAAGTCATTCTATGAAGCCAGTTTCCCTCTCATACCAAAACCAGATAAGGACACATCAAGGAAAGAAAACTGTAAACCAATATTCCTGATGAGCTTGGATGCAAAAATGCTTAATAAAATATCAGCCAATCCTATTCAGCAACATATTCAGAACATTGTACAACATGGCCAAGTTGGCTTAATCTCAGAGATGCAAGGACGAATTAACATACACAAATCAGTACATGTAATTCTTCACATGAATAGAATTAAGAGCAAAAATCAATCATCAAAATAGATACAGAGAAGGAAAGCCTTTGACAAAAATCACCATCCATTCATGATAAATAAATAAAACACTGAAGAAACTATGAACAGTAGGAACCTACTTAACATCATAAAGGCATATATGAAAATCTCAAAGAACCTCATAGTAAATGAGGAAAAACTGAAAGCATTTCTTTTAAATTCTGGAACATGGTGAGGATGTCTACTCTTAACACTCTTTGATTTGGTGCTAGAAAGTCTAGCTGGAGCAATTAGGCAAAAAAAAGAATGAAAATAGAAAAGGAAGAAGTCAGATTAACACTGTTGGTAGATGATAAGATCATATCATCTAGAAATACTCCACCAAAGACTGGTAGAGGTAATAAACAAATTTAGCAAAGTAGTAGATTAGAAAATCAACATGCAAAAATCAGTAGCTTTCCTAAATACCGTTACACTACCAAAAGCAATATACAGATTCAGTACAACCTCCACCAAAGTACCAATGATACTCTTCACAGAATTGGAAAAAACAGTTCTAAAATTCATTTGGAACAATAAAAGACCCACAATAGCCAAAGCAATACTAAGCCAAAAAAGTAATGCTGGAGGCAACACAATGCCTGACTTCAAATTATACTACAGAGCTACCCTAACAAAAACTTCATGGCACTGGCATAGAAGCAGACACATAGACCAACAGTGCAGAATAGAAGACACAGAGACAAACGCACACATCTACAGTCAACTGATCCTTGACCAAGCTGCCAAAATCATACCGTGGAGAAAAGATAACCTCTTTAACAAATGGTGCAGTGAAAACTGGTTACCCATATGTAGAAACTGGCTCTGTATCTCTCTCACCATACATGGAAGTCAATTAAAAGCGAATCAGTGACCTAGAAACTACAAGGAAAACCAGACTAGAAACTAGGCAACTCCTAAAAGAAAGCACAGGATCAATACTCTACAATACAAGCACAGGCAAAGATTTTTTCAATAGGACCACTAACACTCAAGAAAACATGCCAGGAGTTAATAAATGGAATGGCTTCAAATTAAAAAGCTTCTGCACAGCAAAGGACACAATTAAAAATGTGAAGTGAGAGTCTACAAAATGGGAGAAAATCCTTGCTAGCTACTCTTTTAACAGAGGATTAATATCTAAAACTTATGAAGAACTCAAAAAATTAGACACCAAAAAAATACCCCAATTAATAAATGGACAAATGAATTAAACAGATAGTACTTAAAACAGGAAATATAAATGGCCAACAAATACATGAAAAAACTGTTCTCCATCATTAGCAATTAGGAAAATGCAAATCAAAATTGCAGAGATTTCATCTCACTCCAGTCAGCATGGCAGTCAACAAGAATACAAATAATCAAAAATGCTAGAGAGGATGTAGGGGAATAGAAGCACTTTTGGACTATTGGTGGGATTCTAAATTATTATAACCACTATGGAAATCAGTATGGAAGTTCCTCAAAAAGCTAAGCATGGAATTACCATATGACCCACCTATACCACGGCCTTGGTAATTAACCTGAAGATAAAGTTGTCATTCTTTAATCATATAGTGAAACATACATACACATGTTAAAAGCAATACAATTCACAATAGCCAAACTATAGGACCAGCCTACATGACCATCAATGGATGAATGGATAAAGAAAACATGATATTTATACACAATGTACTTTAACTTCAGTCTTAAAGAAAAGTGAAATTACATCATTTGAATGAAAATGGATGAAACATGGGATCATTACGTTGAGTTATATAAACCAAACTTGAAGGGCAAGGGTAGTATGCTTTCCCTCATATGTAGAAGCTAGAGAGGAAAAAGGAGTAGAAAGTTGTCTGATGGAAATAAAAAAACAATCAGTAAAACAGAGAAAAAGGATGAGGGTGTAGGAGGAGGGAAAGGACGGTGAAGTTCTGGGGAGTGATATTGGTCAAATTTATTGTTATAGCGAGGGCATATACAAATACGTGACAAATAATCCCACCACTATGTCCAACTGCAATGAACCAACAAAATATGTAATAAAGTAAAATATGTAACAAAATATGTAAGAAAATAAACAAATACAAACCACAGAGCATTAAAATGAGCTCAAAAAGATGCAACTATTTCAGACAGAGCTATTGCACAGTTGAGAAGTGGAGCAGGTAGAACTAAAGGCTGGAAACTCAGCAAGTTCGTTCATTTTGAACCATTATGTACTTCTACAGGCTAATAATATGGTGAGGACACAAACAAAAACAGCATCTTCCCTGCATTAGAAGATGCAAAAGAACTCAGAGTTCAAGTTGATCTCAGATTGTGCAAAACCTTTGAGGCCCAGCACACTGGTGTGATCTCTTTTGTGTATTCTCTCAACAAACATATGAGTGATTACTCTCCACAATCTCCTCTGTTACATTTCACAAGCACCAAGAGGAAGTTCCAAATTCCAGCTCTGCAGAAGGTTGAAGTTTAATAGAGAAATTGACATAACAGCTTGTCTCTCCCCTAATGTCTAGATACATTTGAACCATGTAAGAGAAAGAAATCACTGTACTATATTAATTTCACAGATACCTCAATACAGCAACCAAGAATTAACTTATCATCTCATATAATCATGCGGTCCATGTGTAAACTTATCAGTATTCCTCACTTCAGTTAATGCTACTAATACCCACACAGACGCAAAAAAGAAGATGGTAAACATTTTCCAAGATTGCCTCCCCCTTGTATGTATGGGCATCAAGATCTGGGGCTACCAGATCTTGGAACCCCACTTTTAGTCTCATAGATACGCACTATTCTCTATCTCCTTTCCTGTACTAGTCAAAGCTCAATCTCCACCATGACCCAAGTAACTAGAACCCTCAAAACCTCTCTCTCAGTGTCTTTTCTCTCCAACTATTTTCCTGAGAATAGCCACCAACATTTTCCAAATTCAAATTAGAACAAGTCAAACTGTTCCATCAATGAGTTCTTACTGCATTCTTCATAGTACAATGATCTCCTCTACCAAAGCATGGAACCTAAAAGAGTAATTCTATATTTAGGACCTGTAAACATGACTCAGAAAAAGTAACAGAATTGATCAGATTATGGTTTTTGTCATATATCATTACTATGGCCCCATAGTTAAGGAATGAAACTAAAAAGGGTCCAGTCAGTACATGATACAAGACCTTAATGATTACCTTAAATTGCAGCATTTCATCCTTATGGTAGGTCACCTGCAGGTGGAGGGGGTTCACAGGTGTGGAGGGGAAGGTGTTGGCATACACAGAAGACTTTAAGGAGATGTCAGCCGTGACCCCATCGGAGTTGTACTGGACGTTGCTAACAGAGTACAGATC
>JAJEJO010001201.1:0-57314 GCA_020662805.1 Glaucomys volans
AAAGATTAAGTGACTGAGACACTTAAGAAAAACAAGAAAAAAATCAGAGAAAAATTCTCTACTGAATTCCAAGAATTGGTAAAACAATACATTTCTTTCCACTTATGAGATGGTTTCTGGAAGAGATTACTTCTTAATCAGTGGACTGAGAAAGAAGACCTGTGTTCAACCGCGTGGGTGGGCATCATCCAACCCACTGAGAGCCCCTGCAGAGCAAAATATTAAGGAGAGTCAACTTCCTTTCCTTTCCATTTTGGATCCGGACAATCCATTTACCACTGTTTTTGAATATTGCAGCTCCTGATCCTTGAGCCTCCAGTCTTGGAGTAGCACTTATATCTTTTACTCCCCGCTACCTCAGTCTTGCAGACTAAATTTGGTCACCGTTTTCCTGATCCTCCAGTTTGCAGACAACAGTCTGTGAGACTCTGCAGCCTGCATAATCACATGAGCCAGTCCCATAATTAATTTCCTTCCCTATCTCTGTGTATCTTTCTTGGTTCTGTTTATTTGGTGAACTGTGATGAATAAAAAGGTCCATGGAATATTTGGATGTCTTCCCTCCTCATTGTACAGGGTTTTAGGTGCCCTTGATATTGACATGTGTCTATGTCATAGGGATCCAATGATCTCCCTAAGTAAGGGTTTTCAGGATTTAGGGACACTAAGGAGGAGCACAGCAGAATGGAACTGGGCCATAGATTATGAATTCTTATTAAGGCAACTGCTTCCGTGCATCCAGTGCTGCTCTTGTTTGGTTATATCTTTGTTGATGTATATATTAGGCATTACACATCCAGATTCCTTAGGTGCCATTCCACCATCACAATAATTGCAGCTCCTTCTTCTGGTGGATAGAGCATAACCACTTTGGCTTTGAGGTCCCATCATCTCTATCAGGACAAACTCTTGGAAAACTTTCCTTCCCATCATCCCTGCCTTGCACAGAAACTAACACTAAAGTGTGTGCCCCCTCACCAGTGAATTCCCAATATTGTGAAGTGTGATCTCTGGATTTATACATGGAATGTAATTTTGTGATACCTTCTAGCCTCATCTAATATATTCATCTCACACACCCACTGTCTTGAGCCCTTAAGTCCTTTCTCTTCCATCACAATAAAAAAAAAAAAATCAGCTCCTTCAACTTGATTAGCAGCAACTCCTTTTAGCACATTTGGTTTATGAAGAAGTTCTCTATCTCCTGCCTCTAAAACCACTTCCTAAAACCTACCTACTTCTTATGCTCTTTATGTCTAAAACTTTAATCTAGAAAATATCATTTTTCTTCCCTTTAGAATTGCAGCACCAAAATTACTGGTACTTTAGTCATAACTCCATCCCTACCAACAATTCAATCTTTTCTGTCACAAATCCTATCACTCCCTTACTTGTAACTGGGCAATATCTTCTCTATTTGACTATCGTAAAATCCAAACTTCTAACGAAAAGGGAGATATCATGGCTTCTTTGCTCACAAGGTCAGTGTCATGCAGTATAAATTTAGAAACTTTAGCTATATTTTGCTTAACTATCTTTTGTTGGTCATGTCTTATTTCCAAAATTTTGCTATTTAAAATAATATAATTAGCTACACATCAAGAGAAACTTTTTAACTGCAAGAGACAGATCTCAGCTTAAAGCTAGTTTATAACAGAAAGGGAACTTCATAACTTAGTAACTCAGAAATCTGGAGATTCATGCATTTTATATGTTGGCAACGAGAGCAAAGTAGTAGTATATTCAAATTCTATAATTTGACAAAAGCTTAATAACGGGTCATTTACAAATGTCTAAGCAGGATTTAGGGACACTAACAAGGAGCACAGCAGGGGACTATTTTTATCCCACTTCAATTACTTAATTAAAACCACTACTTCACAGTTGCTGTGAACTTCAATAGATGACCCTCAGCGATCCAGGAGAGAAGGAGCTGAGAGGGAAAATTAGGCTAACCTTGTGCTTCTCAAGTTTCTGTCTTCTGCTCCTGGCTTATTTAGCTGAATCCAATTAAAAGTCATGTGGAAAAGGAGTCCATTGATGTGGATGATATAAGTCAGCCCCCTGATGTAGAAAGGCAAAAGATGTCACAGACCTGGGAAGAGATAACAGAAAAGATTCAAAATGCCTAATTTCAGGTAATATCAGATCTAGGATTGCAATTGCTGTAAAACATTGTAACTTTTCTTTCTTATCTTGGTTTTGATTTCCTCTAGGCATTTATTAAAGTATGCAGTCATTTTTCCATTGAGTTCAGAAAAGAGGAATGTGAAAAGTGTCTGCTTCAAATGTATTTATAACTCTTAGTTCTAGAAAAGCAAAAGACCATGTCATTCCTAGAATGAATATTGAATATGAAGTTTGACTATCATCTTTTGGGATCATGAATACATCCCCAGGATGATCACTGGGACTCCAGAAAGGAAGATTCTTATACATAAGTGTGGATAAAGTGCCCCAATTTGAGAGTTAGAAAGAAAATTTTCCATGACAGAGTGTTTTAGCAGTTACAGAGAAAAAAAAAAAAAAAAGTAAATTGAACAAAAATAGATAAATACTATATACATCATCATGAATGTTCTATTACTTTATAATTATTTGATTATATTGAAATGAAATAAAATAAATAATGAAATAAAACACTTTTGGGTTTAATTATAGAAATGATTCTTGAGCATGTATGTATTTAAACTTGCATGCTGATATGTATATATGTATATATATATTTAAATTCTAACTCTGATCATAGATTTAGTTTGTATGGCTGAACCTTGTGCTAATTGTCCCATTATGTTCTTTATTTAACTGTAGGTTTTGTAATGTTTCATTTTATGTCCATATATTAATATCAGCACACTTTTGTACTATTTAATAAAAAAATTTCTCTTTATTATTTCTAACTATTAAATCATTTTTACTTATTCCTCAGATATTAATTAATTGTTAATTAAATTATGTGCCAGATATTTGTATGGAGCAAAGAGTCATACTCTTTGTCTCCACCAAGCTTATTAGAGAGCTAAGGTCTCTTAGATATCCAAACATTGATATATAGTGACATTTATGTCTACTAAATATTGATTTGATTTTTTAAAATGACTAATAAATCATCTGTTCCAATCTTGTAAAAAGTGTTGTTTGCCTTGATACTTGTGACAAAACAAGACAAAATAGGGGTTAGGGCTATAACTCAGTTGTAGAGCACTTGCCTAGATGGGAGAGGCCCTGGTTTCAATTTCCAGTACCATAAAAATTAAAAATATAAAAAGGCAAACTAAATGTTATAAGAAAAGTGTAGTTTAGGTAAATATGTTAGAAGATGCTATTTTTTTTAAATTAAATTTATTTTGATTAATTGTACACAAATGGAGTACAACAGTTGTTTCTCTGGTTGTACACAAAGTAGAGTCACACCATTTGCGTAATCATACATGTAAATAGGGTAATGATGTTTGTCTCATTCAGTTATTTTTCCTCGCCCCACCCCTCTTTTTCCTTTATGCAATCCATTCATTCTTGCTTCTCTCCCACCCCGCATAATGTATCATCATCCAATTATCAGAGAGATCATTATACCTTTGTTTTCTGGAGGTTTGGCTTATAACACTTGGCATGATATTCTCAAACTTCATTCATTTACCTGCAAATGCCATAATTTTGTTCTTCTTTATGGCTGTGTAATATTCCATTGTGTATATACACCACAGTTTCTTTATCCATACATCTATTGAAGGGCATCTAGGTTGGTTCCACAATCCACCTATTGTGAATTGAACAGCTATGAACATTGATGTGGCTGCTTCACGGTAGTATGGTGATTTTAAGTCCTTTGGGTATAGGCCAAGGAGTGGGATAGCTGGGTCAAATGGTGGATCCATTCCGAGATTTCTAAGGAATCTCCACACTGCTTTTCAGAGTGGCTGCACCAATTTGCAACCCACCAGCAATGTATGAGTGTACCTTTTTCCCCACATCCTCACCAACACCTATTGTTGCTTGAATTCTTGATAATAGACATTCTAATTGGAGTAAGATGAAATCTTAAGGTGGTTTTGATTTGCATTTCTCTTATTATTAGAGATGTTGAACATTTTTTCATATATCTGTTGATTGCTTGTAGATCTTCTTCTGTGAAGTGCCTGCTCATTTCCCTGGCCCATTTACCAATGGGGTTATTAGTATTCTTGGTGTAAAGTTTTTTGAGTTCTTTATAGATTCTGGAAATTAGTGTTCTACCTGAAATGTGTGTGGCAAAGATTTTCTCCCACTCTGTAGGCTCTCTCTTCACATTGCTGATTGTTTCCTTTGCTGAGGAAAGGCTTTTTAGTTTGACTCTATCCCAATTATTGATTCCTCCTTTTATTTCTTGTGCTTTGGGAGTCATGTTAAGGAAATCTGCTCGTAAGCCAATATGATGAATTTCTGGACCTACTTTTTCTCCTATTAGGTGCAGTGTCTCTGGCCTAATTCCTAGGTCCTTGATCCATTTTGAGTTGAGTTTTGCACAGGGTGAGAGATATGGGTTTAGTTTCATTTTTCTGCATATGGATTTCCAGTTTTCCCAGCACCATTTGTTGAAGAGGCTATCTTTTCTCCTTTGTATGTTTTTGGCATCTTTGTCTAGTATGAGAAAATTGTATTTAGGTGGGTTCGTCTCTGTGTCCTCTATTCTGTACTATTGATCTATTTGTCTATTTTGGTGCTAATACCATGCCATTCTTGTTACTATTCCTCTGTAGTATAGTTGAAGGTCTGGGGATACCCCTTGCTTTGCACTTCCTGCTAAGGATAGCTCTTCAGAGTCTCATTACTCCAGATGAATTTCATGATTGCTTGCTTTATTTCTCTGAGGTCCATCATTGGGATTTTAATTGGAATTGCATTGAATTTGAATTGAATAGCACTTTTGGTAGTTTGGCCATTTTGACAATATTCTACCTATCCAAGAACATGGGAGATCTTTCCATCTTCTATGGTTTTCTTTAATTTCTTTCTTCAGTGTTCAGTAGTTCTCATTGAAGAGGTCTTTCACCACTTTTGTTAAATTGATTCCAAAGTATTTTATTTTTTTGAGGTTATTGTGAATGGGATGATTTTTCTAATTTTTTTTTTCAGAGGATTCATCACTTATGAAGAAAAATGCATTAGATTTATGAGAATTGATTTTATATCCTGCTACTTTACTGAATTTATTTATGAGATCTAGAAGTTTTCTGGTGGAATTTTTTGGCTCCTGGAAGTATAGAATCATGTCATTGGCAAATGGGGATAGTTTGAGTTCTTCTTTTCTTATCTATATGGCTTTAATTTCTTTGGTCTGTTTAAGTGGTCTGACTAGAGGTTCAAGGATGATGTTGAATAGAAGTGGTGAAAAAGGGCATCCCTGACTTGTTCCAGTTTTTAGGGGGAATGCTTTTGGTTTTTCTCCATCTAGAATGATGTTGGCCATGGGCTTAGCATCGATAGCCTTTACAATGTTAAGGAATGTTCCTACTGTCCCTATTTTTTCGAGTGTTTTGAGCATGAAGGAGTGCTGTATTTTATCAAATGCTTTTTCTGCATTTATTGAAGTTATCACGTGATTCTTAACTTTAGGATTGTTGATATGATGAATTACATTTATAGATTTCTGAGTGTTCAACCAACCTTGCATCCTTGGGATGAAACCCACCTGGTCATGGTACATTATCATTTTAATATGTTTTTGGATGCAATTTGTCAAAATTTTGTTAAGAATTTTTGAATCTATGTTCATCAGGGATATTGGTCTGAAATTTTCTTTCCTCCATGTGTCTTTGCATGGTTTTGGTATCAGGGTGATATTAGCTTCATAGAATGAGTTTGCAAGGGTTCTGTCCTCCTCTATTTCATGATATATTTTGAGAAGTATTGGAATGAAATCTTCTTTGAAGATCTTGTAGAACTCGGCTGAGAATCCATCTGGTCTTGGACTTTTCTTTGTTGGTAGGCTTTTGATGACTTCATCTATTTCATTGCTTAAAATTGATCTATTTGAATTGTGTATGTCCTCCAGATTCAGTTTGGGTGGATCATATGTCTCTAGGAACTTGTTGATGTCTTTGAGATTTTATATTTTGTTGGAGTATAGATTTTCAAAATAGCTTCTAATTATGTTTTGTATTTCAATAGTGTTTATTGTGATATTTTCTTTTTGAACACAAATTTTAGTAATTTTAGTTTTCTCTCTCCTTCTCTATGTTAGTGTGGCTAAGGGCTTATCAATTTTGTTTATTTTTTCAAAGAACAAACTTTTTGTTTTTTCAATATTTTGAATAGTTTCATTTGTTTCAGTTTCATTGATTTCCACTCTGATTTAATTTTTTCCTGTCTTCTACTACTTTTGGTGTTGATCTGTTCTTCTTTTTCTAGGTCTTTGAGTTGTAATGTGAGATCATTTATTTGTTGACTTTTCATTCTTTTATTGAATGCAAGGATTTTTCCTCTTAGTACTGCTTTCATAGTATCCCAAGATTTTGATATGTTGTATCTTTGTTCTCATTTGCCTGTAAGAATTTTTTTTATTTCCCCCTGATGTCTTCTGTTATCCATGCATCATTCAATAGGATATTATTTAATCTCCAGGTGTTGGAGTAGTTTCTGGTTTTTTTTTTTCATTTCATTGATTTCTAATTTCATTCCGTTATGATCTAGTAGAATTAAAGGTAGTATCTCCAACTTTTTGTATTTGCTAAGAGTAGCTTTGTGGCATAACATATGGTCTATTTTAGATCCATGAGCTGCTGAGAAGAAATTGTATTCACTTATCGATGGATGGAATATTCTATATACATCTGTTAAGAAAATTAGTGATTGTGTTATTGAGTTCTATGGCTTCTTTGTTCAACTTTTGTTTAGAAGATCTGTCCAATGGTGAGAGAGGTGTGTTAAAGTCATCTAGTATTATTGTGTTGTGGTCTATTTGGTTTCTGAAATTGAGAAGGATTTGTTTGATGTACATGGATGCGCCATTGTTTGGGGAATAAATATTTATGATTGCTGATTTATGCTTCCCTTAAGCAGTATGAAATGTCCTTCTTTATCCCTTCTAACTAATTTTGGCTTGAAGTTCACTTTATCTGATATGAGGAAGGAAATCTCCGCTTTTGTACTGAGTCCATGTGTGTTGTATGTTTTTTTCCATCCTTTCATATTTAGTCTGTGGGTATCCTTTTCTATGAGATGTATCTCTTGAAGGTAGCATATTGATGGGTCTTTCTTTTTAATCCAATCTGCCAGTCTATGTCTTTTGATTAATGAGTTCAGGCCATTAACATTCAGGGTTATTATTGAGATATGACTTGTATTCCCGGTCATTTGGCTTATTTTTGGTTTTTAACTTGACTTGATTTCGCCTTTATTTGACTATTCCTTTAGGGTAATTCCTCCTTATACTGACTTACAATGTTGTTTTTCATTTCTTCCTCATGGAATATTTTGCTGAGAATGTTCTATAGTGTTGGCTTTATATTTGTGAATTCTTTTACCTTTTGTTTATCCTGGAAAGATATTATTTCATCTTCAAATCTGAAGTTAAGGTTTGCTAGGTATAAGATTCTTGGTTGGCATCCATTTTCTTTCAGAGCTTGAAATGTGTTGTTCTAGGCCCTTCTTGCTTTTAGGGTCTGGGTTGAGAAATCTGCTGATAACCATATTGGTTTCCCCCGAATGTAATCTGATCTTTTTCTCTCACAGCCTTTAAAATTCTATCTTTATTTTGTATGTTAGGTACTTTCATTATAATGTGACTTGGTGTGGATCTGTTGTAATTTTGTACATTTGTTGTCCCATAAGTGTCTTGTATTTGATTTTCCATTTCATTCTTCAGATTTGGTAAATTTTCTGATATTATTTCATTGAATAGATTATTCATTCCTTTGGTTTGTATCTCTGTGCCTTCCTCAATCCAAATAATTCTTAAATTTGGTCTTTTCATGATATCCCGTAATTCTTGTAGGTTCTGTTTATGAATTCTTCCCATCTTCTCGTTTTGGTCAGCTTTGTTTTCAAGATTAAATATTTTGTCTTCAGTGTCCGAGGTTCTGTCTTCCAGGTGATCTAGACTGTTGGTTATGTTTTCATTGAGTTTTTAATTTGGTTTATTTTTTCCTTCATTTTAAGGATTTCTGTTTTTTTTTCAGAATCTCTGTCTCTTTATTGAAATCATCTTTTGCTTCCTGCATGTGTTCTTTTAACTATTGATTGGAGTGATCATTCATTGCCTGCATTTGCTCTCTTATCTCATTGTTTGCTTCTCTGATCATTTTATTTTCTGAACTCCCTTTGTGACATTTCTTCTGCCATGCTGTCATTGTATTCTATTGATGTGGCATCTAAGTTTGTTTTGGACACTTTCTTCACTTGTTTTCTCATGTTGTTCATGTATCTTCCCCTCTAGTAGTGCAACTCTGAGGTATGGCAGTTTCCTCCTATAGACTTAGAGTGTCTCTGCAAGTTTCTGATACCTCACCTTGAAGTGAGGGATCAATATTAGTAGCATGCCATAAAATAATATGCATCCTCAACTCAAACTTCTTTTTTAGATATTAACCATACTATCTTAGTAAACAGAGATGATGAGTTCAATTATTATCTACAGTTTAGGCAATAGGTTTGCCATAGGACCATAATTTCTAATTGTGGAAAAAGAGGATGGCGTGGGGTTTAGGATATACCATTAATGAGATAAGAAGTGTTTCTATAGAGGTACTATGTCATAGGAGTAGTGACGGAGGAATTAAAATAAATTTGTTGTTAGCATGAGAGAAGGGAGAGTCTCCAAGGAGACAGATTAGAGGTAAATAGAGGGTGAGAAAGATAATAATAAAAGTAAGAAAAAGTAGGAATAATGGTAGGTATAATAGGAATAATCATAATGTTATTACTAATAAAGTAAAAAAAAAATCTGCAATAAAACTACGCTGTGCTGTTCAAACCTCCTAGTCCTCAGTAGCCTGATGCCTGGGAGGAACTTGATAATGCAGTATCCCAAGAAGGGTGTTGCCCCTCCAGGTATGGTGACTTCCTGGTGGACTATAATCCCTGCTAGCGGACAGAGGCAGCCCCACATGTTGATCGATGGTGAACCGCTGCCCAGACACTAGACTGTGGGCTGGGGCTGGGCTGGGGTTGGCCTGGGCCTCTGGGTCCGCCCTCCCTGGCGTGGAAGCCTCATGTGGCTGCGCTGGGCTTAGCCTGATGTCTATCTCTGGGCTGCCCACCCCCCCACACCTTGAAGTCTTGAAGGGCTCTGCGGCTGTCAGGCGTCTACACTGTGTTGTCCTCCCCTGTGTGGGAGTCTCACGGGGCTGTGCTGGGATGAGATTGATGTCTGTCTGAGCCAGCCTCCCTAGCCTTGAAGTCTCACCACAAGATACCACTTTAATATGATAAAATTTTTTATTGTTATTCTCCAATTATTTAGTATTTGGCTATGTGTATAGAATCTCTGAGAATTGTAGCAGATAGTGTTTCTAAAGCATTTTCACATGGAGTTTCATGTTCTGAAAGTATTGATTAGTGCTAGTATTTAATGTGATTCAAGTTTTTAAAATACTGCTATAAAATTTTTATGTATCTCTATATGATCTGTACATATATTTATTATGTATTTATCTAAAATATTTATTCTATAACATATAAGGATTGTCTTTCTATACAATATAACTTTAAAATGTTTTCCTTTTTTTGTTTAGCTAAACTAAAAAACTTAAGCTTTTTAATCTCATAAGTTTTATTCTTTTATACATTTATCTACTAATTTTTCATATAAATTTAGGTATTTCAGAAGTCTGTATCCTAAGACATAGATTTACATTTACCTTTTAGAAAGTACTTTTTTCTGATAGTTCTATTTTATTATTAAATGAAAAATTAATTAAACTTTTGAAATTTTGCTTTTGTTAATTTTCATATCTGAATATTGCCAATCTGGTTTCAAACTGATTTTATAATGATTTTAGCTTAGCCAATTGAAAATATCTTATTCTGCTTGAATTTGTTTTGATTTAGATTGATTAAGGAACTTGAAGATGTTAACAAACATCAATATGAAGGAACATATTTCAGTTTTGTATTCCTTTAAATTTGTTATTTTATATGCTGCTTATCCACATTCTATTCAATAATATTTTACTTAAGATTTCTCATTAATATTCAGAGCTATGATCTTTCAACAAATTTCTAGAATTTTAGCTTTGCCCACTGCTCCTCAGATAGGGCATGAATATCCAGAATATAGAAAAACCTTTATGTATTTATAGATTTTGAGACAGTGTAAATCATTCAGTTTCAAATGTTTCTTAACAAAAGTCCTTTAAAATTGAACTCTAGATGGGGCGTGGTGGCATGTGAGTGTAATCCCAGTGTTTTCGGAAGCTGAGATAGGAGGATCAAGAGTTCAAAGTAAATCCTAGCAATTTAGCGAGGCACTTAGCAACTCAGCGAGACCCTGTCTCTAATAAAATACTTAAAAAGAATTGGGGATGTGGCTTGGTGGTTAAGCACCCCTGGGTTCAATTCCCAGTACCAAAAAAAAAAAAAAAAAAAAAAAGCTAAATAATACTAACACGTTTTATGTGTAATTACAATTTAAAAAGCACACATTATTCAGATAGATAAAAGTCATTTAGGTATTATGAATTGTGCTGCTATAAACACTAATGTGGTTGTATTCCCATTGGATGTTGATTTTAGTTCTTTGGGATATGGACCAAGGAGTAGGATAATTGGGTCACAAGGTGTTCCATTCCTCGTATTTTTGAGAAGTCTCCATTCTGCTTTCCAGTGTGATTGCACAAATATGCAGTTCTACCAACAATGTATGAGTGTACCTTTTCCCTCAAATCCTTGCCAATGCATTATTATTGGTATTCTTGATAATTGTCATTCTGATTGGAATGAGATGAGAACTCAACATAGTTTTGATTTGCATTTCCCTAATTGCTAGAGATGGTTGAAGATATTTTTTCAAATATTTGTTGGCCATTTTGGGGGGGGAGGAGTACTCTATGGTGTAATTTGAGTTCCAGTGTTGTGATACTGTAATGCCTCCAGCATTGTTCTTTTTCTCAAGATTTTTGTGGTTCTTCTGAGTCTCCTTTTCTCCAAATTAATATTAGAACTGTTTTTTCTAGTTCTGTGAAAAATGTTATTGGTATTTTGATGGGGATTGCATTGAATCTGCATAATGTTTTTGATAGTACAGCCATTTGGCAATATTAATCCTGCCTATCTTCTTTGGTTAGATTCAGTCCCAAGGGGAATTTTTTGATTTTTTGGGGGGATGGGGGATAATTTTCCTTATTTCTTTTTCAGCAGATTCATTATTGTAGTTTAGGAAAGTGATTGATTTATGTATGTTGACATTGTATCCTCCTACTTTACTAAGTTTATCAGCTTTAGATATTGTCTGGTAGATTTTTGGAGCATTCTAAATATAGAATCATGTTATCAACAAGCAGAGAAAATTAGAGCTCTTCTTTTCCTATTTGTATTCATTTAATTAAATTCACAATAGCCAAACTAGGTGCCCTTTAACAGATGAATGGATAAAGAAAATGTGATAAACATATATATATGTATATATATATAAACTATATGTATATATATAAACTATATGTACACATATACATACACACAATGGAGTATTACTCAGCCGTAAATACGAATTAAATTATGGCATTTGCTAATGAATTATTAGAACTGAAGGTTAGTGTTGCAAGTATAATAAGCCAGATCCAAACGTCAACGGTTGAATATTTTCTCTGAGATGTAGAAGCTAGTCCAAAATAAAGGAGGAAGAGAGAGAGAGAGAACATGTGGAGAGAATCCCATTATAATAGAAGGAATATTGGTGTTCTAGACAATGGGAATTAAGAAGGAGGGAGGAGGGTTGGGATAAAAGAAAAACAGTGGAATGAATCTGACCTAACTTTCCTATGTACATATATAAATGTACCACAGTGAATATCACCATTATGTATATACAAAAGACACTAAGTAGAGAAACTACAATTAAGGAACAGAAAGATCAGTAGAGTAGATAGAAGGGAATGGGAAGGGAGAAGGGAAGAGAAAGTGGAAGTACTGGGGACTGAATTAGAACACATGATATTCCATGCTTTTATAATTATGTCAAACTGAATCCCAGTTCTACGTATAACTTAAAACAATGAATAAAAAAAAAAAACACTTGTGGACCAGATTATATTTAAGAACAATGACTATGATTATGCAATATCTACATTTTAGGTGATTATGACTACATTTTTATATACATTTTCTGCCTAATAAATGTTTGTTAAAAGGCTCTCAGATATTTTTTAAGACTTGTGTTTTAAACAGTGTTTTGTTTTTGTTTTTGATTTTTGCTTGTTTGTTTTTGGTTTTTTTGTTACTGTGACCAAAAGACAAGGCAAGACCATTTAAAAAGAGTAAAAGTTTATTTGAGGCTCATGGTTTCCAGAAGTCTCAGTCCAGAGTTGGCTGACTCCATTGCTCTGGGCCAAAGTTGAGGCAGAGCATCGTGCCGGAAGGGGGTGGAGGAGGAAAGCAGTTCAGAAAATGACAATCAAGAAAAAGTACTCCTCACCAGAGACAATATACAAACCCCAAAGGCACACACCCAGTGACCTACCTCCTCTAGCTACATTCTATCTGCCTATGGTTAATTCTTAGCAGTGGATTAATGCACTGCTTAGAATCATTTAATCTCTCAACTTTCTTGTATTTTCTCACACATAAGCTTTTGGGGGACACCTCATATCTAAACCAAAACACTGTGGAAGGACATTTTATTAAATTTAGGTAACTAATTTCCCCTACCTTATGTATTATTTAGGTTGAATAGAAATCTTACCCACTTTTATCACTTTAAGTAAAATTTTTGTGAAAGCGTAGACCATTAACTATCATGTTTCCCAAAGAATGAATGATTTTATTGTAATATGTGGTGTTTAAAATGTGTACCACATAGTTTGGCATTTTGTCATAAAGGAAAGAAAGCTAAATGGGTTGGATGTAATGAAGTCATTCAGGTTCTGTCAGTAAACTCACTTTGCGATTTGAAGCAAATTATTTTGACTTTGTCTCTGCTTCCTTGTGTGTAAAATTAAGTCATTCATGACTGACATGAGTTTACTGAATAAGCTGCATTAATTTGGAGATCTACTCCTTCAATCTCAGATAACTTGGTTTGGTTCAGATTGAACCTCTCTATCTTCTGATGATGTTGCAAGTTGATGCAGGTCTGGTCAATAAGAACTCTCTCTAAATATTCAAAATTATTTTTTTCAGTATTGATTTTGACCCAAATCAGGTCAAAGCCAACTGAGGTAGAAATTTTACTAGAATTGTTGATGTAGAAATACACCATTTCTACTCTGGTTAAAAAGCTAATAAAAAATAAAAGGCAGTGGACATCTTTGTTGCAACTCTGGATAAGCAGGCTTGGAATGAAGTCTATAAACACAAAAGCAATGCAGAGAAACATGACTGAAACATTGAAAATAAAAACCTCATGATACTCTTGTGGTTCTGAATTTATCAGAGCTCAATCATTTTTCTATGGCTGAAATTTTCTATTGTATATAGCAGTACCATAACCCTTTTTCATATACACTGAATTATGATGAATATCTGTCACATATAATACAATTTTTGATATTGAAGATGATCTTGAATTAGATAAACTTCAGGAGTTAGTATTCTAAAGCTATTTCTAGGTTCAAAATCCATACATGAAAATGAAACAAAACAATGTTTTATTTTATTTGCAGAATGACACTCTTCACCTATAAAATTTACTTCTTTAATAGTTAGTACTTCTTTGGAAAAATGTTTTAAATGTTTACCTGACAAAATAAATGATCAAAATTATCTAGCAGTTATACTTCAGATATCGACCCTCAGAGTGCCAAATCAATATTGGATAACAGAACTAATTTTCAAAATTGTTTTAAATGATCTCTTTGTCAGCCTAATCCAATTCCCTGTCATAACCTGCCTGGATTATAAAGCCTTATTTGAACTCTCCATTTCTATAAGTGTTCCCCAATAATCATTCCTAAACACATTGTACAAAGTAGGTGCTTTAGAATCCTGCTCATGTCTCTCTAAGCTTAGAACATTCTAATGCTTCACTCTAAGGGAATAAAACCCCAAAGTTCCACAAAGCCTTTTGTGATCTCAACTCACAGAACTTTCTGAACTAAAATGTTACTATTTTTCTTCCATAAGTTATGACACAGGAGTATCTTGAGTTTTTTCAAACACATTAGGTGTATTCTTCTTATCAATATTCCTATCAATGGCTTCTTTTTCTACCTCCTCTAGGATTCTGCGCTCATCAATATCTCAGCACTTCCCTGACTACTGAATATAAAATTGCAAAATCTTCTGGAATTAACAACCCTTTCTCTCCTGAATGTTGATCTGTATCACTCAGCTCTCATAAACTATCTATTTATATATTATATGTATTCATATAATTTATATAAAATTATTTATATAATATGTATATTATTTCTTCCACATTCTGTCCCTATTCTCTCTTAGTAAGCCAGTCTCTTGTGGCCATAGTGCCAGAGTTTTAAAATAAGTACTTATGAACAGAAAGTACACAAAAGAATGTCTTGCAAGTGGTTGGAGTTGAATTATTTGTTGATTAATAGATTCCAGCATATATTGTTTAAAGAATGATTTAAGAAATTTCATATAATTATTGATAGACAGTTCTTTGTGAAACTGAAGGTCATGTGCTGATTCAATGAATAAAAATAAAATCATGAATGAATATCTGATATAATTTGGCCATACCAAACAAAAACAGAGCACTGAAATGTTACATACACTTTGAGGTTAAATAGCAGACTTATAATGCCATATGTGCATTTATCATCATTCTTGAAATTTTCAGATTAGCTCAGTATCTCTGAATCATAAACCACACTTATGAGATGATCAGTCAGTTATCAATTTATTCTTCAATCCAAACCCAATCTCTTTTCCCCTGCTTTGGGATATCGTTCTTGGACCCTATAGCATTGCTTCTTTGCCACTTGGCACAATACTTGTTCTGTCATTGAAGGGTAGACAGGACCACTGAAGGAGAAAAGAGTTTCTTTCCTGTTTGGGGTCTTTTCCTCTGTGCTAGCTCCTAGAGGACTCAGCAGCAATGGAGCATGGAGCAGCAATTCCTCCCAGCAGACAGGTTTGTAGTGCCTCTGGCATCATGACATATAGTTTCCTGCATTCCAGCCTTTGGCACCTCCACAAATTTCACTCTTCATTTTGTACATTCCATCCAAAAAAACAACTAATGTTTTGCTGAGGGTGGTCCTCTTCCAAGTTTGTGTGTTCTTGGCCATTCTGCTTTAGTCATTGACGTAGTGTGAGCTTCCCGTATTTACTGTTCCTGTCATCTTTTTAATTCTTTTTATTTTTTAGGAATTAATGGCATGCTACTTGTTATGATTTGGATGTGAGGTGTCCCACAAAACCTCAAGTGTGAGACAATGCAAGAAGGTTCAGAGGAGAAATAATTGGGTTATGAGAGCCTTAACCCAATTCGTGAATTAATCCCCTGATAGGAATTAACTGAGTGGTAACTGAAGTGGTATGGTATGGCCGGAGGGTATATGTTTTGTATCTGGGGAGTGGAGACTCACCCTCTCCGCTTTCTGATCACCATGATGTGAGCTGCTTCCCTCCACCGCACTGTCCCATGATGTTCAGGTTCACCTTGAGTCCCAAGGAGTGGAGCCGACTTTCTATGGACTAAGACCTCTGAAACTGTGAGTCCTCAAATAAACTTTTCCTCCTCTGTAACTGTCCTGGTCAGGTCATTTAGATCACACTGGCAAAAAGGCTGACTAAAACAATATTACTTAACCCTTCTTTATATTAATTTCCCCATGCCAATTTTAGAGCAGTTTGTCTTCTCTCTGTATTCTGACTGACAGACAGGCTTCAACTGTCCTGTTTACTGAGAGGAAGTTTATGTTTAAGTGATCCTACATTTCTCATCTGAAAAATGAAGTTGAATTACTAATCTCTCTTTCTGTCTCAGCATTACTTTAAGCATTAAATTATATTGACTATATGATAAGACTATATTTTCAGTGATATACCTTTTTACTGCACCACAATTAAAAGTTGTGCCCATTATGTCAAATCTATGGTACATTTATTTATTCTTAAAGAAATAGAGGAATCCCATAGCCTAGGTTATATTCCCTTCATAAGACATACTGTATAATTTTTAAATTGCCAAACTGACCAAAGAGAAAACCCTGATAGTAAGTAACTTCTTGTCGGCCAAAGAGAAAACCTGTCTTTAAGCAAGCTTTCATTTTACCTGCTCAAAACAAATGCAGTTGATCTTCCTTACTGAACCCATTCAGGGTGTGATCTATTCATTCCCCCATGCTTTTAAGAACACATCCTACCATATCAATATATGTTTGCCTATTTCAAAATCTATAAATTTAATATCCAGAAGCATAAAACAAACTTTACATTATAGCATTGCTTAGCATACTACCTTTACAAAAAGGCAAGTAATCAAAACACATTGACTAAAATAATTTCTTTCTTTTCCTTCCTTCCTTCCTTCCTTCCTTCCTTCTTTCCTTCCTTCTTTATTTTTAATCCACGGCTAGGTATCTAAACCAGTGCATCACACATGCTAGGCAAGTACTGTTCCATTAGATTAAAATAATTTCCAAACTGTTCTATTAACAGTTAAGCTCTGATGTACTCTAATTATGATGAAATGTTGGTGACAGCCCTTGATCCAGCTCAGTAGTCCACTGGATGTCTGAAGATTAAAAGGGCTTCTCTAAACATGTGTTATCTCAAGCGATAGCATCCTCTTTTAAAAAGTTAATCGGTTGTTCATGGGAACGAGGTACTCTCTTGAACACATACCAGAATAAATCAACTAATTAAAATTGTCTTAAAAAGGCAATTACATTTTCATGCCAGGACAAACATTTTGTTTGTTTCACAATCTCTCTTACTTTTAAATGGATAGCTGTGTGGAACAAATGAGATAATAAACTGTGCAAATTAAGGCATTCATATAATTGCAATTGAAGGGAAAGGCTGACTTATTGCACAAATACACTTAGGAAGTTATATAACCTCTCAAAATATCTTCTTTCTGTATGTAAATATGGATTTAAAAAAGGGGCCTCTTTTGGGGGTTGAAGAAGGCACACAAAGCATTCAGTACAAATGATACACTGGCACTATTACTGTGATTGGGCAGATGTGGAATCCTTCCCTCAGCACCTCACACAGAAAAGGGATGGAATACAAGACATGTCAGAATTCACTTTATTTTTCTGCTTGTTTGGAGAGAATAGAATCTTTTTTGATGAAATCCATCATAGAGTTTTAGGGACAAAGCAGTCGCTCGCCTGAAGCATAAGTTTCAGGCATAAGACTACTCAGAACTTTAGGGTTAAGTGGCAATACCTCCACAGCACTTTCTTTCATTTATTCTCTGTGATATGGTAATTTGTCTGCATTTGCCTTCTTGCTGATTCTGCCAGGGAAGTAATGCTGGTCCCTTGGGAGAGGTTGGCTGCTGAGAGCCAAGAAAATACAGGAACATAACTTTGTTGAAAAAGTAAATTATCATCACAGCTCTGTGTTCCTTTTAGTATGAATAGCTATCAATTGCTCCATGCAGTGTGGGCAGCGATTCAAACATCAGTTTTATTTTAACAGCCTAGGGAATGCAGGTTGGAATCATTAGCATGCCCTTTTCTCCCAATTAATCTTAATTTTTATAACTTCTATTTAAAACTGGATGGAAAAAGTTGAAAAGGATGAGATTTCATCACTGTAATTTTCAGAAGTATTGGTTATATAAAAGTTATTTCAAAATTTAACTATTATTTTTAATAAATAACCCTAAATACAATTTTTAAAATGCAATTTTAAATCATTGCTTGCCTTTTTATTAACTCACATCTGAATTATTGTTTATAGCTTTACTGTATTTTATAGAGCATCCCCCAGCTATTAAACTTGTACTCTTAGGCAATTTCTGGCTCCTTTGTGTGAAATAACAGTGATTAAAGACTGACATGATGCTCAAGTTCATTAGCCTCAAGTTCTCTTACTCAATTTCCAAATCACTTTGTAAATAAAATCAAATTATTTCTGAGTAAAAGATATGAATATATACTTAGTAACTAAAATAATTAGGTGCACCAGTTATTCTCCACACTGAATATTCACTTACCACTCTAACTTGCTCTGATCTCAATACCACACATTATCTGGGCTGCAAAACTCTGAATGCATGCAATCAAAGGGAAGGTATCAAAAAGTAGAGAGAGAGAAATCGTGGGGCAGTGATTCACATGCCCTGTCCTTGCTGTCCCCTTCTTGCTTTCTGTGAGTCTGGTATTGTGTATCAAAGGCATCATATTTAGTGGGGTATCTTATTTTTATCATTTTTTTCTTGGCTGCAGTAACATTGCTCATGTCTCCTTGTCTTCTAGGTCTAGGTGGCATAATGGCATCTGGATGATGCCACTCTGGCCACTTCACACCCTTTGTCCATTCCCTTACACTTGATTACACATGGTGGTGCTGCCTAACACTGAAGCCTCCCTTACACCTCTGTAGATTGTCTGTTCATTAAACTCGTTCAGAGAAAAATCTTCTGCCAGCCCACTGTTTTCTTCAGGGTGTGTAACTGCCACAGCAATCATGAAGGAATTTCTTGACACATATTTTCTTCCTTATGATATTGTCTCCCTTACCCTTTTTCCATGCCTAGACTCAAATTTTCTTAAGAGAAAAATTTTGGAAAGATTTCCTCAAATTTTATTGAAATAGCCACTTCAGTTAAGAAAATATTTACTGAAAACATGTGTTTATGTATTCTACTCATGAAAAATGAACATGATTCAAGATTATGCCACCATAGATGATAAAGTGTAGACAAACTTGTTTCAGCCATGTATATATTTTTCCTTTCTTCAGAGTAATTTACTTACTGAAATATTGTTCTTATGTGTTTGATGAACAGGGTCATCAAACTGCACATATTGATGATTACAGTTGGAAAGAAGTTTAGGAGAGCATTCATTCAGATTCATCATTTGGCTGATTCAGAAACTGAGGTCAAGAATGCAGAAGAGTTGGCTAAGGCTGCACAGCTTATGAGAAGCCAAGACCAGTGTGGGTTCTAGACTCCCAGTACTACAGGGCATCCATAGGAGAAAAGGTATATGACTCCTGTCTATAAATTGCCCTTATAATAAAATTACTATATAGATGCATACATACACACACATACACGCACACACACATATATGTATGTATGTATATGTGAACATATCAAATATATATTTTACAAATCTTATTGGAAAGTCATCAGGGTGAGAGGACTTCAGTACCTTGGATTGCTAGGTCAGCAAACCTAATCCTAACCAGTAAAATGAAACTTAAACTTAATAATAAGATACTAGTGACTAACCTTCATCTAGGGACTTACCATTTTATGTAATTAAATAAATTTCCTTCATTTCTGCTTTGGTGAAAGCCTCACAAAAATTTCTTCTTTCTCTGTATGCTAAGCCCCTTGCAGTCTTACGTTGTCAAATTCATGAATTATTGAATGTTCAAATAAACTCTGAAAATTTAATGTGTCAAAGTTTATCTTTGAATTACAGATATATGTGTATGTGTATGTGTATCAATCTATAGGTGTATATTACATGCACACATATATATGGTATGTGGCAATGCTTATGTGAATATTAAAAGACAAAGTTAGGGATAGAGATATCTATGAAAATATAGAACTACAGATATGAAGATAGAGATGGTCCTCTAGAATTAAGTTATGCTAGTAATGGAGGAAGGGTTCATTAAAGTGTAAGACTTCAAGAAAGGAAAAATGGCTAACCAGGATCATTATACTGATGACAATGTTTCTCCGAAGACTGCTGTAATAGCCAGTGTCTGTGGCTCAGACAAGGCAAATGTGCTCTCACACCCTTCCAAATGGTTTCCTCAAGAAGGAATAAGACACACGTGATACCTCTTCTTCCTGATGATAGGCACCCAGTATCAGAATCTCAACATTCTTCCAAAGATCCTTCTGAGGCTACATGTGGGCTGCATTATTCAGAGTACAGGATTTTTGAGCAAATTACACTATCAGAAACCTTGTAAAATATCAGGACCATAGAGCCACACATATCAGCTGAGCTATGGAAATAACAAACAACAAAATAAAACAAAACAAAAACCACATGCACATAGAGAGGTTAGGAAAAGCAGAAGGAAATGACTTGACAAGAGGGTTGGTTTGTTACAGAGTGACCAATAATATTATTTCACTTTTTTTCTTACATATTATATCCCTAACCTCCACATGAACTGGCTTGTGATTCTCAATCAGGACAGGTATATGTAAGAGTATTGCATTTTGAGAAAAAGGATTTTTCCAAATTCATTACAATTTAAAGAAAAATACATTTGCTTGAATTTGTTTATATTTCATTTAATAGCATTCAGTTCAATTAATGCCAACACTCTATATGAAAATTTTACAAACTCATTGCCAAGGCCTGAGTGTACCTCACAAAATTCTAATATTGAAGTCATAACCACCAAGGCGATGATCCTAGGAAGGAAGCCCCGGGGAGGTAATAGCAGAACTCATGGATGGCATGCTGTCCTCATAAAAGAGGAAGAGGAGAGAATTGCTCTCTTTTTTCCATGTCAACACCCAGCAAGCAGGTGAACTAAGAAGCTGGCCTTCACTAGACACCAAATCTGATAGTGCCTTGGTCTTGGACATTCCTGTCTCCAGAACTGTGAAAAATAAATTCCTATTCTTCATAAGACATCCATTTGGTAGTATTTTGTTGTAGCATCCCAAATGCTTAAAAATGCGTATTAAGAAAAAAAATTAGGGGGAAATTTCTTTAAATAAATGTGTTTTCATAGAAGATGTGATATAAATAAAAAATGTAAATATGACATAAAACAAGAGTTAATTCTCCATTACTTTTTCCAAAACACTATATAATACTGCATTTTCTTTCCCATTAAATGTAGAGTATTTTTAATATATTTATCAGTCCTATGAATCACTTAATAATACTATTCCAACTCTTCTTGAAGCTTTTTGAATGACAATGCCAGTGCAAAACAATAATCAAACAATGCAAAACAATAATCTTAATTTGCACATGTTAAGTTTGTGCTTGGAAGCTTACAAAAATATTTCTTCTTTGAGTACCAGGATTAATCTTAGTGAATTTTAATCTATCACCCTACAAAGAAATGCAAAATAAAATAAGATAAATAAAATACCTACAGATAAATACAGTACAATTAAGGTTAAGAAATATAGTCAAGCTTTAACTATACAACACTGTTTTTAAACTGATGATGAGTATATGAATGTTTATTTATTATTCAAAGTGCTTTTGTGTGCAAAACACTACAAAATTGAAAAAAAATACATTTATCATGGATTTAGAATTATTCCTACCTAACTATATGATCTCACAATATCAAATTTTTGTGCAAGTGTGGAAAGTAAATAACCCAACTTAAAAAGAAAATGGGTAAAGGACCTGAGCGGACACTTCCTTGAAAAAGACATAGAAATCAATAAGCATATGAAAAGATGTTCAACACCACTAATCATTTGAAATGATGATCACTAATGATTTGAAATTGCAAATCAAACCCAAAATAAGGTTAGACCTCCTCCCTATTAGGATTATCATTTTCTCTGTAATGTAGACAACAACAAGTGTTGGTAAGGATATTAGAAATGGGAACTCTTGTAAATGCTGTGAATAACAGTATGGAGAACTTAAAAAAAATAAAAGTGGAACTGCTATATAATCTAGCCACACTTCCATGTATTCATCCAAAATGACTGAAAAATGAATCTCAAAGAGGTATCAGCACTCTCATGTTCATTGTAACACATTATTAATTATGTTTATTTGCAGTGCTGAGGATTGAACCCAAGACCTCACACAAGATCACTGCAGCAATTTTTCATAATATCCAAGAAAAGGGAACAACCTGAATGTTTACTGATGGATGAATAAATGTGGTATGAATAAAATGTGGTACAATACATAACATGAACCACGGCCCTTCAGAAAGTAGCCTCTGAGGTTGAAATGAAAATCACTTTTGGAATTTGCTTTTTCTTAAGGGATATGAAACAGAAATTCACCATTGCAATTCTGGCCAGTTGTGCTTCTTAATCTTTCTGTTTGACACAGAGGGCCTGAAGGAAACATTATGTCATACTGAGAAATCAAATGCAAATTCCAGTCCTTTAGTGATCTGCCCAACAGCTGGCTCATTGCAGTGTTTCTTTTCCATCTCTTTTACAACCATGCGTACTGACTGGCCCAGTGTTGCTTCACAACCCATCCTGAAGTAGAGGAAGACAAACCTTTACCTCCTGAAACTTAGTTTCTCCTGTTACAAAGTTCTCTGAAACCTGAAAATCAGTGGAGATCTTGGGTCTTTTCTTCAATGCAATTCTGATTTGTAATTTAGAAACAATTCATGTTGACTAGACTATTTTACAACTCACAGGGAAAGATACAGATAAGTTATTACTTTTTTTCTTTCTTTTTTTTTTTTTTGAACCAGTGATTGAAGTTGCTTAATCCTAAACCACATTCCCAACCCTTTTTACTTTTTATTTTGAGACAGGGTCTTGCTAAGTTGCTTCGGGCCTTGTTAAATTGCTGAGATTGGCTTGGAAGTTGTGATTCACCTGCCTCAGCCTCCTGAGCTATTGGGATTACAGGCATGTGCCACCATGCCCAGCAAGATGAATTATTTCTGCCAGAACAGATAATTTCCAAGATTATGTTTTTTGGCATCATTGGACATTAACTTGATTTGTATATGAATGAGCACTCTTGCCCCAATATTTTTGTTCATTTTTATATATAGTTTCTCAAGAGCTATTTGAGCAGATAATGACATCTTATTTTCTTTTCTTAATAAGGTATATAAAATTATACGTAAATTTATGTCAACATAAATTCTATAGTTGTGTGGAATTATCATTTTCCCATTTTGAAAATTTCACTTTAATAGTCCTTAGATTTCCTTTTTCATAATCAAATCTCTAGCTCCCTGTTCTTCCTTCCTCCAACATCCTAATTCATTTGCCATAACTGCAATACAATGGTAAATTCAAAACTATTTTGGGAGAAATAAAATCATAGCTCACTGTGCTTAATGAGAGCAAAGGGGAAAAAACAATGGAAAAAATATGTTTCAAAATGGACGTTGCTATGGAGATTCTATCACAGACATCTGCATGGAGTCCAATTAGACAATTATTTGGTTGCTCTTCAATATGTTCAGTCATCAGTTGCTACTGTCAGTATTAGCATACATTCAGATGGGAAGCGGATGTGCAGTCCATAAGACTGCCAATCTGAAGACTTGGTGACAGTCTGGTAGATTGCTGTACGAGAGGCAGATCAGAATAAGGAAGTGTGCTACATTATTATCTGAAAAAATCTTCCAACACTGCTACTGAATATATCCTCCTTGTAAAAAGCTTGCAATCTACTGTTTTGTCTATGGTGCAGAACAAATTTGGATAACAAGGTAGAGCTCATATAAAGGAGAAGTTCCTGAAAGAATAATGACCATATATGCCAGTATTCTATATAAATGACAATGAACCCTAGCACTGAGTATGCAGAGGTTCTTTATGAGTGCATAATTTAAAAGCAGCTTCTTAGGATCTAGCTCCAGAAAATTTCCTATACTATAGCTAGGATACATTCAAAAGTTCTATATTTTAAATGCGCTTGATTCCTTATCCAAAACTTCATTGCTAGAGGAGGTAGAGCAACACTGGTTCTACTGTCATGTGACCTCATGTAAGTCACCTAAATTTTTGGAGTGGGTAATATTTGTGCTTAACCTCAAATATGCTTTATCTGTCTATCTATCTATCTATCTATCTATCTATCTATCTATCTACCTACCTATCTATCCATTCTTATTCTGACCTGTCTCTATTTTAAATCCTTGTATCATTCTATTTAGGAATAGTTATGGTTCTTCTTTTTTTGTGTTTTTGGATTTTTTTATTATAGTCACACTACTAAATCTTGCCCATTTTAGTGGATACTTCCATGTGGTATTTCTGATAATTTAAGGGGAAGAATAAAGTACCAACCCAACTATGTCTCAAAATGGTAAATACCAACCAGGCAGTGACTCAAACCTGTTGCTGGGGCAACTTGGAAGGCTAAGGGAGGAGGATCACAAGTTCTAGGCCAGCCTGGGTAATGCAGTGGTACCCAAATTCAAAATAAAAAAAAAAAATAGCTCAATGCCCCAGGGTTCAAACCCCAGTACAAGAAGAAGAAGAAGAAGGAGGAGGAGGAGGGGGAGGAGTAGGAGGTAAATAACTATCTCAAAAACACAGGACTGTCCTGAACACTCATCCACTCAACAAATATTGCCTTCTCTTGCTGTTTGCATTGGTCTTTAATCTTTAAATAAGTCAGCACAACTGGAGAATATCATGCCAAGTGAAACAAGCCAGTCCAAAAAGTCAAATGTAGAATGTTTTCTCTGATATGTGGAAGCTAATCCAAAATAAGGGGGAAGAAAAAAGAATAGAAGATGTGACAGGTTGGCATATTTGTCTCCTTGGTAATGTTATGAGCCAGGCTATATAGGCAATGACTAAACAGACTCCATTTTTACCCTGAGACTCCATATTATGTAGGAAATGCTTCTCCCATGAGAACACCGGCCTCTATTCTGTGCCATCACAGGCTCAAAGCAACAGGGCCAATTAGTCATGGTCTTAAATCTACAAAACAATGAGCCAAAATCAACTTTTCCTTTTTTTAAAAAATAATTGTTTTAGTTGTTGATGGGCCTTTCTTTATTTATTTATATGTAGTGTGGAGAATCAAACCCACTGCCTCACACATGCTAGGCAAGCACTCTACCACTGAGACACAACCTCAGCCCCAACCTTTCCTCTTTATCACTTGATTATCTCAGGAGTTTCATTACAGTAACAGAAAACTTACTAACATACATGGGCATATAACCATGAACAACAGGAATAAAGTCCCTGCTTCCAAAGAGATTGTATTTTGGACTGTCAAAGAGTAAACATAGTGTGTAGCATTCAGTGGTAATAAATGTTATGAAAGCAAATTTAAAAAGCAATGTCAATAACGTAATAGAATTGGGATAGCCGAGTGCAGATGCTGTTTTAGTTCAGGCAATCATGCACAATTCTGAGATAAGGTGATACTTGAGAAGATGCTAAAAAGAAATAAGCCATTTAACATTGGAGGACTAGCAGCCCAAATAAGAGTGCAAATTGCCTGAGGCAAGAGCATTTGGGAGTTCTAGACACAGATAGAAAGGCAGAGTGACTGATGTTGAGTGGACCAAAGGGAGGTATATAGGAGGTCAGACCAAGAGAGATATAGAAGGGAAAATAATAGACAAAAATGAGGATACTTTATCAATTAAATGAAAAGAGGGACGAAAAGTTTAGGCAAAAGTTGCCATTCCCTGACACATGTTGGAGCCATTACGGCTTTTGTGGCACGTAGACTTAAGAGTAAAGGTGAAATAGAGTGAAAATTTTGGAGGCAAGTACAGTAGTTCAAGAAGTTGTATAAGATTTCATTTTAATAATTTGATGGGGTTTGTGAGGTCCAGACCCTCATGAGTCATTCAGTACCACAGAGACTCTGTCTCATTTATTTCTTTCAAAGAAATTTTAATGGGTATCAGGAAGAGTTCTATTCACAAAGGATCCTTTAAAAACTGGGTAGTGGAATGAGAAGAATGAAAGTAGTCTCCTAGGTTTTGAAGTTTTGAAGTTGGGATGAAGAAGAATTGAAAAGGGAAGCAAATGTTCAGTTTCTCAAGCTAGAAACTGGGATAAAAAAGTATGAAAGATGGCATAATTATGTGTACCATAAAATTTGAAATATGGTACTTTTGATTATGTTTTTGGTGTTTTAAGAGTCTCATGCTTTTTTTCTGTAAAACATGAAATGAAGCTTGTAAATATGAAATGTTATTTCTTTATCTAAGTTAAAAAAAAAAAGAAGTTACCCATTTCTCTTTGGAATTATATGCTTGTTAACAAGAGTAACCAGCATTGCAATTGCTAACCTTGAAATATTACACTGAAACAGTAAGCACACACATTACCAAATGCTGTCTTTTTGTTAGTAATTCAAAAATGAAAAGGAAAGGACATCTCAACTATCAAAACATAGGGAGAGAAAAATGACTATGCTATTTTTTAAAATTTCTCCTTTTACTACATTCTTTTCTTCTACCTGTAGTAAATGTAAAATTTTTCAACCCAAACACAGCTGACATCACAATAAAATGAGATGATCCATGCAATATGGCTCAAGAAGCAAATGCAAATGGCTCAACATCAAGAATTGTTTTCTTGCCCCTTCAGAATTAACAAAGTGTAATGGAAAGTGCTATCAGTACACCTCAGGTTAAAATTCCCTTACAACATGGTTGGATGAACATGGAAAAGTCCTATAATCTCATCAAAAATTCTGATTCCTAAACTACAAAGCAAGCAAAATAGTATCTACTTAAAAAGTTTCTTAGATGGCTTAGATTAAACAATCTATGATGATTCCTTTCATGCAGTTTTGCACATAGTAGGCATTCATTAAATGTAATTTATTTCCCCTTACCCCTTCCCTAGCATTTCTGCTTTTCCAAAATATATTTCATACCAACAAATGTATGAGAGTGGAAATGAAAACATTCAATTATCATATATGTGTAATTCCTGATGTAAATACAGTAATTTCCATCTTCAAAAATCTTGATAGTATCAAACTATTTTCTGTAGTCTTTTTTCCAAAGCTATCATGGTGTTTTACCTTTACTTTTTATTTTCTTCTTTATTTTATTTGATTCAGGGCAAGAAAATTTTTTCTTTACTCAGGTCCTCTGCCTTCTTGGATCACTTAGAGAATTATTTTTGCTTCCATATTTTCCCCCATTGTATTTGAAGCACCTGTGACAAAGAACATTAATCTTTTAAATTTAATTTTGACTATTTTTTCCATCTCAGAAAAACTATTGTGTTTATCACTTCTAAAATAAAGAACATGGCATGATTGTCAATATTTTATTACCATCTTGTCTAGTTAGAGTTTGATTCTGTACTCTCTATTACCCTTATAAGTAAGCAATCAGATGTTTTAGTACATAGGAAATATTATGACAAGGAAAAGGCAAACCAACCTCCCCCCAGAAAAACAAATATTTTAAAAACAAAACTAGCAACTCTAGTATCTGGAACTACTTCAGTTAAGACTTAAGAAACACTGGGGACTTAAAGTAAGAATAATATTTAAAATATTCTAAAGGGAATTAATGGGAATCAAGAAACATCTCACTTAGATGTATGTTGCATTTTAGGCAATGTTTCCAGTGATACTACGACTTGTACCGAACAGAAAAAGCACAGATTTAGTACAGTTCTATTATCAAGAAAAGGTTGAAAATTGCTTTTAAAAAGGGAGAAGATGAAAAGAGAGAAATGAAAAGTCACAAAATGGGATGCTAGATCTTTAAGTAATGACTGAATGCAGATGTGGGTCCTGTAGTGTGATAGAGTCAGCATGAGACATGTGAGTTCTGACCGAGATTAACCTTTAACTGTTAGGCCACCCCAGGGAAACCACACTCCTTCATGTCTGAATTTTTTCATTTGTACAAGGAAAGAGTAAAATGTGTTAACAATCTATAATGTCACCTAGCTTTAAAATTATGTAATTATATTAAAAAATACTACTGAATGTATACTGAAGGCAAATATCTTGGTGGGTGATGACATTAATACTGCTCATGGCAACTTAATCACAAACAGTGTCAATCTACTGTGAGAAGAAGGCATCTTATAGAGGTAACTAACTAGGCTGATTCTGGCTCTAATACTGCTGTAAACCAAGGACTCCAGTGAGACAGGAGAAAACCCCTATGCGTTTGTTGGTGTGGTTTAGGCTCTTAGGCATAAAACTATAGGCCAGATTGAGCTTTGTATGGGGACACAATTGATTTGACCATCTCTCTCCAAAATATTTTAGTTTACTATATGTCCAATTGTATTCCATCAGATTCTTTGATTATCTTTTATTTCCTATATGACAATGCACTTTGAGTAACAACAAAACTTTCTTGATGTTCTATGACAGGTGTTGTGTGACAGATATCCAAAGAGAAAGTTGCCAATTGGTCTGAGGACTATGGAAGCTATTCATCCCCTGTGCCACATCTAGAAGGGAGCTTATTTCTTGACAAATGCCAGTTCTGAGAATGCTGCATGCAAAGACACCTACCTGTGCAGATGCCGGATGAAGTATTGCCCAAAATCACAACGGTGTATGGTCTCTGTCCAGTGCAGTCAGGACATGAATGGCCTAGGGATTATTTTCAATTTATTTTTCTTAGGCCCGTGCCTGCCAACAAATCCTTGGAGTTTACAAATGTCATACAATAAACATGGAATACCAACAAACAATGATTTCACAAATCTCTGCCAAAATTCAGTTTTAACCTGAAAAAGCTGGCAACAGTTTTCCTGCTCTAGGACTTATTACTTTCTATACAATCTTCCCTTCCAATTTCCCCTGACAATACCATTTTGTTGAATAAACCGCCCCTGGTCAGGGACAGGCAAGCAAATGTAATGACAGAAAACTGAGTGAGGCTCCCCGTGTTTAGCAAAAGGCCATTGTTTCTTTCATTTCCTCAGTGCATTAAGAAAAATTAAATGGTTTTTACCTCAAGGAGTTGGAAACATTGTAAAAACCATTTAAATTGAACATTAAGTCTTAATCCCAGAGTTAAAATAAAATGCACAATTTGTTTAATTGTAGATATGCTATTAAACAATATGAGGAACATTTACAAGCTGGAGGAAATGGGAAGGGGGAAAGTACATTCTTTTCTTTCTTCATTTGACTTCAATGTTATCATTTAAGCAAAATTGCTGAGCATACCAAGTCATTCTAAAGTAATTTAACATACTTTGAATGGAAAATTTAATATTTCTCTAAGCTCTTGTAGATTCCTTTAAAATTTTCTGAGTCCATTAAAAATAATCAAAGGACCAAGACTAATTCCTATGTTCCTTGAAGAGGACACAGGCAGTGTGTAGAACCTAAGGAGCATCTAAAAAGGAGCATGATCCCTGACACAAAGCTACGCTCTTCAACCATAGTTCACAAATCCTTAATATTAAAATTTCAGACCATGGTGTTTATGAGAAAGAACTAATAATATACCCATGATATATATAATTATCCTAATAAAATTTAAAGACAGCAATATCAATTTTTTTAAAGCATGAACATAAAAATGTTTATGGAAGAATAGTCTAAGCACACTACCTATTATATTTTAGATTTCTGGGTTCTATTTCAGATCTTCACTCATCTTATGAGGAAGTGATGGGTCCTGACTATAGGCTTTTAAATAACATGTTAGGAGATTTTTAAGCATTGTGTAGTTTTGGGAACTGTGATTTCCCATTCTATAGATATGGAGAAATTCAAGATATTGAATCCACTTCCCCAAGATAACATAATTGAGAATTGAGTAAATCAGAAATAAAATCTGATTTTGAGTATCAGGCCCAAGTGTTGTCCGTGTGTGATTCAGTCTCAGATGTGTCACTTTGCTCTTTACTCACTGAGAACACAAGTGTGCTTCTCTCAATGAGAAGGTTTTAGTGTAGTCAGTCATTGACCCACGGCCAACTCCCAGGTTTGGGTCGCTTCGTCTCCCAACCCCAGTGAGTTAACAATATTTAACCCCAGTGAGTTAACAATATTTTCCTCATATTGAATCTCAGTAAATTATTCATTTACTTATTTACTTTCTCACATGAAGGTTGGCAGGATAACTATACAAGGAGGACCTAAACTGTGATTATGGTTAACTTGAAACAAGTTAAATTCATCACTTAATTCTGTTCAGAATCAGAAGTAACTATTTTTCCATTAAGAGATGAAGTGTCTTCCTCCCAGCTTTTATTGAGGTCTGTGATGGCCATAGGATGCTAGAGGTGATCGAGCCTCTAATACCACTCATGTTTCCCCACTTCACCAATGCTTCAGGGCCTGAAACATCTCTCCCTGCTGCTTTTTATTATTTAGTATTAAAGTCTCTTACTACAGTCCTTTCAGGTACTGCTCCCTTCGAAAGAGTAACATGAAATACAAAGAAAGTAAATATCTAAACAGTATTAGCATGTATACTCATTCAGAACAGTAATCTAAGATTATTTTATGGAAAGCAGATGAAAAATGAAGAAACTAATATTTATCAAATATCTACAATGTGAAAGCAGCTATGCTATTCATTTCATTTCATCTCCCACATGAGATTGCACACTTGGATACATTATTTAATCTCTTTAATCCTGATTTTCCTTTGTTTGAGAAAAATTAAATTACAATATAAAATATATTTTGAGACTATAAAGGAAAATGGAAATTAAATGGGTTTCCAAATGCAAAATGCTCTGGGACAGAGCAGATAATACATACTTCCTATGTTGCAGATCTCTTTTCTATCCTTTCTTTTCAATTAAAATAAGCACTAATCTAAATTTATTGCTCTTCTGTACTCAATACAAAAACATAAAGGCCAACTGGGATTTTACATGTGGTAGATAGATGGTATCTGTCCTGGATATACCATTCTCCCACAAATTTAAAATGTTTAAAGCCTGTTTTCCTGGTAAGAGAAAATAAATAAGAGATTTATTTTTCATGCCAGTTTTTTACATTAAGAAAACACACATAATTCTGGGATTCATTATGCCATATTCCTATATGAACATAATGTAATTTGGTGAAACTCATTCCCTTTTGTTCCCCTCCTGCCTTTCCCAAAACTCTTACTATACTCTACTGATCTCACTCCTATTATTACTGTTGTTGCTATTATTTTAATTAGCACTTTATTAATATATATGGATAAGTAGTATGATATATTCACACATGGGTACAGCATAATTTGATAGATTTCATTTCTGGTCATTCTACTGAGATCAGAAGAAATGGTAACTTAAATGTAGTTACCTAACAAATAAAGGGTCTGGGATCAGTATCATCACCTACTATCAAAGCTGATGGCATAGTGTATCATTTCCACTTACAAACCTACACTTTAGAAGTCTTATTAGAACTCTGACCTTGTAAAATATGTCAAAGTAAGGGAGTGTAGAACACCTATTATTCTAAGAAAGTTTTCTTTATCTGAAACAGTGTATCTGAAATATTTGTCCACAGACGCTGTGCAACAGAATCATCTGAGATATGTGACAGTGGGGAAGATGTGTTTGGATGAGGATTTCTGAGTGTTCTATATGTCTTTCATTTAGAATGTCCTGAGACATTGCTTGGCAATCTTCATTTTCAAAACTTTTCTGTATGGATCACATGCTCTTTTATATTTAAGAATAATTGATCATGATTTTTTTAACTTTATATAAACTTGTTCTCTTGGGCAAGTTTAACAAATATGCCTTGACTATACCCAAAGAGATTCTGATTTAATTGATCTGGAATTGCCTCTGGCATAGGTATTTTGTAGAAGTCCCTTGCCAATACTGCTAGAGAGTCAAAGAAAGGCTATTGACACCAGCTTTGCATCAGTTTCAGCACAATCTCACCACACCTTCCTTCTTAAGCAGATCTCACTTAATTACACTCTATTTGCCACTTGAACTTTCAAACTTGCAGGCTCTGGAATTTGAATTTTCCCTACACTAGTTGGTAGAGATTCTTAGAAATAAAGACATTAATGACAGGCAATTTAAATTTACTGGGACCAGATTGAGAAAGAACTTTCACAGCACTAATGAAATGACTCATTGTTGGAATGTGGAAGACAGTGATGGGACAGCAGATGGGAAAAGAGAGAGAAAGACACCTGACAGAAAGGAGAGTGAGTGGATCCAGGGACAGAAATGGAAGTGTGAGCACCACACTTTAAACATTAAGCAAAAAGTGCAAGCCATTTACAATAGCCAGAAAAGACAGCAAATGGTCTCTAGGATTGACACCTCTTGCAGCACCAAGATTAGCAGTGGAACAGGTTTCCTTTGAAGCTGCAGAAAAATAGAGTGAAAAGCAAACGTTTCTTGCATAGATAGTACCATTCACCATTTCACATTCACATTCACCATTTGCGGAGTCCACTGCAAATTCAACCATAAGGACTCCTTTCATAAAGAAGCTGGTAAAATGGCTATTAAAGTTACTGAATATAAAGCTGTTCATTTTGTTACTACCTCTTTTACATCTTATCATGTTGATTTTTGTTGGTTTGATTTTTTAAGTGCAAGTTTTCCATGCAAAGATAATTGTACATCCTTATATAGACATAACAAATGTTCGCTTTACTCCAAATTCCCCAAAGGAATATCCTGTAAAACTGCACTACACTCTCACAGCAAGGACACTGAATGGACACAAAGCAGAGAACATTTTCATCATCATAAGGATCCCCAATATTGGCCTTTTGTAGTCATAGACTTTCTTTTACTTTCTAAATAGGTTTACATTTTTTGACTTGCATACAGTAAACTGACAAATGCTAAGGACATTTGAGATTTTGCATATATTTAAGATGATATATATGTGAGTATTATATATGTATATATGTATACATATATGTATAAACCATCACTCACATCAATAAATAGAACATTTTCAATAAATTAGTTCATTCAGTCTCTTTTCCAATCAGTATCCAAGAAGTATGCACTAGTTCGTACCTCCAGCAACATTGTTTTGCATTCATTCACTTTTCACTGAATGCAAACTATATCTGTATTTCATCGTATCCCAGTATACCTGAATTTCATAAATTTGGGCCTAAAATGATTGCTGCTTAGCTCTAAGATGCCTTGATGGGGTGAGTTAAACAAGCTTGCCCCTATCATTTTATTAACCCAACTGACAAAGAGCACCCTGGGCTTAACCATACACATAGAAACACACACACACACACACACACACACACACACACACACACTTTAAGTAAGTTTTCAGAAATTCCATTGTGTAAACTGTGAAGTCATATACTTTCTTTTAAAACTTTCCATTTCTAGTTCTTCATCCTTGGCAACATTCATCACTACTCCATTTCTATAATCTTACCCTTTCATGAAAGTTATGGAAATGGAACAATTTAGTATGTAGATTTTTGGAATTAGCTCTTTATTTTTTCATTCAGCATAATTCTCTGGATATCCATCCACACTGTATAACAGTAACTCATAAGTGGAATGATAACTCCGTTGATTTTTATGGTGTTTGGCTTCAATAGAGATTATTATCTAAAATTTTAAATCTTGCCAAACTGCACTTTTTCTGGTGATTTGAATAGCATTTGTTTTTATTTTATTTTATTGTTTTGTTGTTGTTGGTACAATCTTTACCATTTTCAGGTTGCTGGCTTTGCTCAGCAGCAAAGGATAGTAGGCAAAGGGGAAAACTCAGGGAACCAACCTCCATGCTCCATGTCATGCCTTGGGTCTTGAAGTTCCTAGCTGCCTTTCAATTCCATTTGCATCTTCCCAGGATTACCCAACTTCGTTTTATCCAGATTTTGTGATACACACACACACACATATATATATATATATATACATATATATGTATATATATATATGTTTTATACATAATATTTAGGGATTTCAATTGCACTCAATGGGAGGAATTAAGAAAAGTGAATCTTCTTTTTCTTGCTCACTTAAAAAAAGTTCTCATTAAATATAATATAGAATTTAAAGTATTGGCCCAGATTTAATTGTTTATTTGCAATGCCAGGTTTATATACAAATATAAGAAAATTTAATGTGAATGAAGAGTCATTGAAATTATACATTTTATCTTTCATAGTTTGCACATTTATGAGTATTTCAATCTTTCCAGAATGAAACGTTAAATGAAACTAACTATTCTTATTCAACTCTTGGCATTGGCACATGCTACTAACTTGCTGTGCTTTTGGTTCTCTGATGAGTAATGGCAACTTCAAAGGAAAAGGACTTGCAGGTTGTCTAATCCTTCCCTTTCCTGCCATTCCATCATTTTACCCTAAGTGATTGGATTTCAAAAAAATACAGAGAGTAAGAAATTTTATGAAAAGACCCTTAGGAAAGATGTGCCCTCTTCCTGTGTTTGATGCATGTTCTGGTGTGAATGGACAGTCTGGCCTTTGAGGGCAGTCAATTCCTCCTCTTACCTACCTGACATGCTCACCTATGCTCATGTCAACTTTTGCTGAACTTTCACAAAACCTGGATAAAACAAAGTTGGGTAATCCAGCAAATGCAAATGGAATTGAAAAGCAGAGTGCACATCCTGATATCTCTGTTCCTAACATACGAGCTCTATTATGCATTGGATTTCACTTAGAGGAAAGGACGATGTTTATAATGATTTTTAAGATAGTGACTACACAAGTGTTGGGCTCTTCTAAATGATATCCGTGTGCAACACACTAGTTGCATATACATGAAGCCATCTCTGCCAAAATAAAAATTCTGACCTTGCACTTGCACACAAATTTTAAAAAACTTTTGTTGTCTCCCTTGTTACTCCAAATACTTTACCTTTCACAACAAAAAGTAGCAAACTCTCTTTTCTTAAGCTCATATGCCACTGTGCTCCATCACATGTTGTGTATCTAGACATATGGAAAGCAATCTTGAATTGCGCAGCCTCCACCCATTTGCTAACACTATCAAAGACACATCCACTGTTCAAAGTACAGTACTAATTTGATGCCTTTGTTTAAATGTGTCTTGTATTCTTCCTGTTGCTGCAATAAAGTAAATCTTACTTACCTCAATCTGTAGAACATCTTGTCTTTTCTACTTGTTAAACTTTTATATTCTACCTTGCTGTGCCTATATAAATACCAGAGATTCAATGGCAAGATCCTTAATCCATTCATTTTAAAAAAATCTTCCTTGTCAGTCAACACAAGACAAAGAGACTGAAGTGGTTAATTTATTTTTGTTCTCTGTACTTCCTGGATAAAACCTGATTCATTTTTAAGCTCAACAATTTTTACAATATTTCCAATTTCTCAAATGCATGGAAGATCTAGTTCTGAATCCATTCAATGGAGTCATTGTCATTTGCTATTTCTCAGATCCAAGCAGGGTCAACCTCTAAACTTGACTCTGAGCAAGTTCTAGAATTAAAATTATACTATGTTCTTTGTGCAAAAAGATAAAAAAAGCACAGACGTAAAACAAGGATTCAGATTCATATTTTAAAATAACCTCTTCTATTATCTTTTTGAGAAAAAAATCTTCTTTCAGTATGATATCTCTATGTTACTAGTTTTATTTACTTTCTGGGGAGAATACTGCAGTGTGACATCCTGTTTCTTCACATTTCAACAGCATTCATGCATGGAAGTAAGGACGAATGAGTTGTTTACTTCACAGAGCTGTAGCAGTCCTAGCAGCTTCTTCTAAAGAGCACCTGCACACTCACATCCAGAAAGCATTTGCTTTTTGCAAAAGCAAAAGTGATAAAGTTTCATTCTAGTACTTTGGCTTCAACCAGCATGTAGATCCCTAGAGTTGTTAAACAGGAAATAATGCTGATCATTAATGTAAATAATTAGCAATAAATTAAATAATTATTAAAGAGAATTCTATCATTCTATCTCTATAGAATCTTTTTATTTCTTGAAAAGAACATGGCAGAAGAGCTCAAACCCCATTGTCCATGAATCATCTCAAATTTCAGACTTAAAACAAAACAAAACTAATATTTTCGGTGGTACCGAGGACTGAATTTAAGGGCACTTAAATCCTGAGCCACATCCCCAGCCCTATTTTGTATTTTATGTAGAGACAGGGTCTCACTAAGTTGTTTAGCACCTTGCTTTTGCTAAGTCTGGCTTTGAACTCCTGATCCTTCTGTCTAAGACTCCCCAGCTGCTTGGGATTATACTGTGCCTGGCTCAAAACTAACTTGTTTTAAATTGACAAAAATTGCACATATTTTTCAAGTATAAGATGGTGTATTGAGATGAATATACTGTGGAGTGGCTCAGTAAAGCTGCTTAACATACACATTACCTCACTGATATAACTTGTACCTGGAATGTACCATAATGGTCTGGGTATTAAGGGATGGGTCCTTGGCATGGCACTCTCAGGAGATAGGGTCTAGTGGGAAATCCTGAAGTGATTGTGGGTGTGCCGTGGACGTGGTTGTGTGATCTGGTCTGGCCTTTCTTCCCCCTTTGCTTCCTGCTATGAGATGAGCAGTTTTGCTCTGCCATGTGCATTCACCATGATGTGCTGGTTTTCTGTGGGCTGTGTGGCTAACCACTCAAAGGCCGAAATCTCTAAAGCATGACCCTGAATAAGACTTTGTTTTTATAAATTTCAGTATCTCAGCTATTCCTTTTTAGTGAAGGCAAGCTGAATCACACCCTCTCATCCTTAGCATGTTTTGTGGTAAGACCACTTATTCCAAACTTTTAATGGATGACATAATAGGTGTTATGTAAGAAGTTTCTGATTCTGAGTCTTCAACATTTTTTCTGGGCATGAAAGAAACCACCATTGACTTGAGCTCTGTACCATCTTTTCCCTTCAGGCCCTGATAGACAGACCAGTTAGAAAGTCCTGAATGGCACTGGTTTTGCAGGGCCACAGCCCCACCTCCATTAAGTTTCTCTGTTTTATTTTGTTTTTCTCTTTTTAGTTTGTGTTTTGGAAAAAAGAAAAAAAAAAAGATCAGAATGAGATCTAAGTACACTCCAAAATATTTACCCTAATAGAGAGGTTTTCCTTTAAGCTTTAATCTTAGAGCTTCTTTCACCTAAATGCTTTGAAAACTTTTCTATGGCCACTTCACTTTGCCTGGGGCTTCTCTTCAGAACTGCCTGGCAGCACTGAGTCTGGAAAGCGATGATCTGGGGCTTAGAGCTCCAGATTGAACTATTAGCTCTGCCAGTCATTCAGAGTGCTTTCAAGCAAGTTGCTTTCTTGTCCTGTCCTCAATTTCCTCAGCTATAAAATAACCTTTCTGGGTAAAAATGAAGTTCAAGATTCTCTCAAGTATCACATCCATTTTGTTTGTCTCTCCCACATCCCCTGCTAAATGGAAAGTCCAAGATAGATGTAATGCTTAGATAAGGCTTTTTCTATGGTATCCCTTTACCAATCTACACAAACTGAAATATTTCAAAAGTGAATGGCAGTAGGGATGAGAATGTGGGACTCAGAGGTTCTGGGGTTGTAGTGTCTAATATAGCAGCCACCAGGCATACGTGGTGATTTGAGGTTTAGTGCAACTGAGGAAATGAACTTTAAATTTTATTTAATTTCAGTAACTATAAATATGAAAACTGCTACTCTCTTTAAGAAAACATATGCATCGTTAGAGCGAACTGGATATCTAAAATTACTTTTTCAACTTTAAATTTTATAAAATTTAAATACATATTATTTCCATAGATCAAAATTTAACTTTCAATGTGCAAAATTCTGTTAGTCAAAGTTAAATGGATTTTGATGAAACTGTTAAGAAATAAAAAGAAGGTAAGATATTACTAATTTTTATGTTGATTTGATGCTAAAGTGATAATGCTTTCTATATTCAATTAAATAAAATATAGCATTAAAATGATTTTAACTATTTAGTTTTAATGGTTTTTTTTTCCTTTATGTATGACTCAGTAAATTTAAAGTTGCAGATATAGCTCTCATATTTATTTTAAATGATGCTATGCCAAATAAAGACACAAGTAAATATTTGCTTACCTGGTTCTGAGTCAGTCTACATTAATTGCTAAAACTGAGGATTTTTTAGTGTTTCTTTTTTCCCCAGTGTCTCCATATGACAGGGTGTTGCACTATTGTGGATGATGGAGGGTGACTTGAGAATCTACAGTTGTAATATCAATTCTTCATACTCATAAATATTTAGGATAGTTTCCTTAAGATAATCTGATTTATCATTAATAAAATGTTGTATGGAGAAAATGTTATTACTTCCTATAAAGAGATGAGAACGAGTCTCAGAAAACGTAATGACACAACCAGTAACGGAGAGCAAAGAAGTGATGTCACAGAATCGAATCCAGAGACCCTCAGAGATTCCTGACACATTTGTTGTTAAAAGGACGTCATAGTCTCCCATTGGATACAGCAATTCTCAGTGAACCACAACCCCCGAATATACCACAGGGGAAACAAATCTGATATAGTTGGCTAGAGTTTGAATCCTGGGTCTATGACTTACTAGATAGCTTGCCAGAGATGAATATCTCTATTTAAATATTCTCTCTGAGATCATATGTGATACATATATATGGCATGAAATCTACCCATCTCACAAGTTTTTAAGGGTGCAGTACATTATTATTAGCTACCTGCACGTTGCTATACAGTTAATCACAAAATCCTCTACATTTCACATGACTGAAACTCTCTATTGAATAGCAATTCCCCATTTTTTCATCTCTCCAGATACTGCAAAGAGCACTCTATTTTCTGCTTCTGTGAGTGTGACTACTATAGATACCTCACATCAGCAGAATCATGCAGTGTGCATTCTTTAGGGACTGCCTTATTTCCATCAGCATAATGTCCTCTAGTTTCATCCATGTTTTGCATGTGACAGATTGTGGAGACCAAATAAAAACAACGTGTATTCGGCAGCGTACAAAGGAGTCTTTTTTATAATAGCTTTCAGTAATAAATTATGTAAAATGTGAAAAGAATCTACTTTATGGTTTGGCATGTGACAAACAGAAGAAAGTACACTAAAAAAAAGGGGGAAGTTATCTCTTCAGTTTATGACCAAAGAGACACTCAAAGTACTGTCAATTTCAGCAGGAATGAACTCTAAACAAGCTTCTTCTTGACTCTGGACCTTTGAACTTTTTCTCAGAGAGTTTGCTTTAGAAAACTTACAGATGCTTTCCCTGGCCTGTTGAGACATACATATAATTTTTAAAGCCTCTGCCAGTTTTAAGACGAAAGGGTATCTTTATAAAGAGCTAGAGAGCCATCTCTTTGAAATATAAGCATCAAGGAGGACAGAGCCCCAATCTCGCAGCCCTGTGGGAGGCTGGGTGTCTAACTTTGATGAGTTCCCATCAGCAAGCACAGATGGTATGGACTATGGCATCTACAAAATTAGGAAGAACTCAGTGTGTCCCACACACTCCACTGAAAGGTTACTACAGTCATTCAGCACTTTTCCACTACCTCAGCCTTCTTTATTTCTGCTGAGATATTTTCAGGATTTACTTCTGGTTTCTCCCACCTGTTATTTTCCTCTCCAAAAGTAAAGTCTTTTTTGACAGTTTATGTTGCTAGGTGAAATATTTGTTTTAAAATATTTTGTCTAAAAAGAGAAATTTTTTATAAAAATTACCTCTGATGAATATTTTTAAGAGATGCTAACTTATTTTTTTAAACCTAATAAAAGTAATTCCAAGCAAAGTGTCAAAAAAAAACACACAAAAAAAGAGAATGTAATGTACATCATTCCACTAAGAGTTAATGAACTAAACAAATTGCTTGACTTTGGGCTTAAGATAAAACTAAATAAAACATATTAATCTTTTCCTAATATTTCCCAAGTTTAATTTGTTATCTATAAATAAGTCATTAAACATCTCTACCTCCTTTCTTCCCATACGCTTTTTGTACAGGGTATAAACACTCTCTCTCTCTTCCTTCCAAATATTAGAAGTAAAAATTAATAAATTTAAAATAAAATTTTAAGGGATTGATATCCAGAGTATCATTCCTTTCTTATAGTAAGTTAAAAACTTCAGTAGAAATAAATAAATAATCTGATTAAAAAAAAAAAACACTCACTGAAGTATACATTGCCCAAAGAAGACATATAAATGGTCAACAAGTATGTGGGGAAAAAAGAGCTCAACATCATTAACATCAGAGACTTGCAAATTAAAACCACAGTGAGGTATCACCTTATTCCTATGAGAATTGTTATTACAAAAATTATAAAAGAAAATAAATCCTGATGAGAATGTGGAGAAAAGGGAATCCTTATACACTATTGGTGGTAATGTAAACTAGAAAAGTCATTTTGGAAAATAGTGTAGAGATTCCTCAAAAATTTAAAAGTTGGACTATCATATAATTCAGCAATCATACTATATATATATTATATGTGTATATAATATATATATATTATGCAAAAGGAAATGAAACCAGTATGTTAAAGAGACATCTGCACTCTCATATTTTATCTTAGTAACATTTGTAATAGCTAAGAAATGGGAACAGCCTGAGTGCCCATCAACTGATGAATGAATAAAAAGCATGTGATGCATATACACAATGGAATACTATTCAGCTATTGGAAAATGAAATCCTGTCACTTAGGACAATATGAATTAAAGTGAAGATCATTATGCTAAATGAAATTAACCCAGCACAGAAAGACAAGTACCACATGATCACACTCATGCAGAATCTGAAAATGCTTATCTTACAAAAGTTTAAAATAGAATGGTGTTGACCACAATCAGGAGAGGGTAAGGAAACAAGAGGTATGAAAGTCGATAACTGGGTAATAACTGGTAATATAGAAGTAAGAAAATCTAATATGCTATTGCATAATAGAATGACCATAGATAATGCTAATGGCTTTCATGTATCAAAAGCTAGAAGAAAATATTTCAATTTTTTACCATGAAAATTTGATAATCTGATTTAAACATTACACAACTATACAAAATATCAAAATGTCACATGACAACCCATAAACACAAATTTTATATGGCTATGTATCTATTAAAAAGTAAATTTAATATGCAAATAACAAGTTTCTTCTCTCTCATCATTGAATTTCTTCAATATTGTTTGGATAAGATTTTAAAAAGACAAACTAGGGTATAGAGATAGTAATGTGACATGCAAAAGTGTATAATTTTGTCTATTTGCTCACAAAATATCTTCTAGTTTTTGCATGAGTAACTACCCACAAAGCAGATTCATTTTGTAAAAGAGTTTATAGTTGTGGGATATTTGAACTGAAAGAAAGACTTTAAATTAATTTGAGAGACCAGATAACAACAAAAGAAGAATCTTTGATACGATTATTTAATAAGTGGTGAATTTTTTAGTTATTCAAGAAAGAATGTGGAAAGAAAATGAAACAGTATGAGAAAAAATGTAATCAAGGAAGAGGAAGTTAGCAAGTATGACTGGCTGCAAAAGAGAATAAGATAATCATGGAAGACAAGGCCTCAAGGGTAAGCAGAGGGTTCAAGGATTGAACTGCACAGTTGGTACATAGTAAAAATTCATGGGAGCCCTTAGCATTCCCAATCCAGGAATGTCACAGGATTAGAGTCCTTGTTCCATAATATGGTAGCAGTGTATGGGCAGAATTGAAAGAAATCAGTTCAAATTAAGGAAAGTCATAAAGACAAGGGGTACAGAAGATTTTTAAGGCATAAAACTTTTGAATGGTATTACATCAGTGTATTCATTCCATGTCATTGTATGTTTATCGAAATTCATAGAGCATTATTGATTATTCCCTTTGCTGAGAAAAAGCTTTTAAGTTTGAATGTGGAGATTCCTCAGAAAACTTGAAAATGACCCACCATTTGGTTCAACTATCCCACTTCTCAATTTGTACCCAAAGGACTTAAAATCAGCATACTACAGTGATGCAGCCACATCAATGTTCATAGCAGCTCAATTCACAATAGTTAGCCTGTGGAACCAACCTAAATGTACTGCAATAGATGAATAGATAAGTTATGGTATAAATACACAATGGAATATTACTCAGCCATAAAGAAAAATAGAAATATGGCAATTGTAGGTAAATGGATGGAGGTGGATAATACCATGTTAAGTGAAAAAAGTCAATCCCCAAAAAATCGAAGGACAAATGTTTTCTCTGATTAGTGGATGCTGATATATAATGGGGGGTAGTGGGTAAAGGAAGAATGGAGGAATGCTGGATTGTGTAGAGGGAAGTGATGGGAGGGGAGGAAAGGGGCAAGTGGAAGGAAAGATGGTGGAATGAGACAAGCATCATTAACCTATGTACATGTATGATTACACAAAAGGTGTGACTCTACATCCAGTACAACCAGAGAAATGAAAAGTTGTACTCCATTTGTGCAAAATGAATCAAAATGCATTCTGCTGTCATGTATAACTAAATAGAACAAACAATAAAAAAATCCATAGAGTATACAATGCCAAGTATGAGTCTTCATATAATCTGTGCACTGTGGTTAATATATGTCAATATGAGTTTCTTCTTTTAAGTTTCTTTTTCTTTTTCTTTCTACAGATTGCATTTTGATTCATTGTGTACAATTGGGGTACAAATTTTCATTTCTATGGTTGTATACAATGTAGATTCACAATATTCCTATAATCATACATGCACATAGGGTAATAATATCTACCTCAGTCCACTATCTTTCCTTCCCTCACTCTTCAATTTCTTGATTACAATTAGTGTACCACTGTGGTGTGGCATATTGATAGTAGGGGAGGTTGGATTTGTTTAGCCATGGGTATACATGGAAGTTCTTTGTATTTTCTGCTCAATTTCACTACGTACCTAATACTTGTCTAAAAATGAAGTGCATTAAAAACAGACAAACAAAAAGTAAGCCAGATTGGGATAACAAAACTATGATCCAAAGTGCAGTGGAAATAAGGTTAAAACCAGAGAAAATGGGTGGTAACCTTGTTTTTGTGGGTAAAGGGATAGACTGTAAAATTTGGAATCTTGAAGAGAATTAAAGGATGTTAAGAAAAGGGAAGATTTAGAGAGGAGGATGATTTCAATTTGGAGAAAGAAGAGATTAAAACACTGGGATTCTTAGGTAGAGATTTGTTATGAATGTGCTGTAAAATTCAAAACTTTAGCAAGAGTCAAAACTAGTCATTCACTCTAGTTAAAATCTAATGAATGTTCATCACCTCTTCTCCATGGCCTGTAAATTATAGGTGCTTCCAGAGAAGATATCAACAAGAACTCAGGAAGATTAAATAAACACTAACAGTGAGCCAAAGTCCTTTCCAAGCATTGAGACCAAATACTGCAGCTTCCAAAAAAAATAATTAAAAATTGGGAAAAAAATCATAGAAAAAGCAACGAGGCAATTTTATCATTTATTAATTATTTTGAATAAAAACCTGAGAAAGCAATCCCAAGTCTTCTTTATGGATCTTAAGTATTATCTAATAGTACTATGAAAACATTCAACCAAATAGAATATTAAATTCATCTGTTACAGTACTCATAGCTATTTTTATTTCTTAGTGGTATCACCCAGTCTTCTTCCACATCCATTTACATGCAAATTTAGAGTCTATCATTTTCAGTATACAACTTATCGTTTTTAAAGTATTTTATGCTACCTAATTTCTGATAAATATCTATATACTATTATTGAAGTTCACCTTTTATTACAATCTTCCTATTGAACAATGTTCTTTTTTCTTTTTTGTTTGTCTTTTCTGGGATTCCATTCAGGATGCCACAAAATATTAATAATCATATATTCTTAGACTTTTATTTATTTTTTCACATTTTTCTTATTGGTGCATTGCTGTTGTACACAATGATGGAATTTGTTGTTACATCTTCATACATGCACATAACACTATAACTTGGTGAATATCACTCTCTTACACATTTAAGGTCTTTCTTTTCTTTGATGACCTTGATAATGTTGAAGTGCACTAGAGAGGTATTTTATCAGATATTCCTCAATTGGTATTTGACTTTTTGCCCCTATATACATGAAGTTATGGGAACTGGGGAGGAAGAACATAAAAGTACAGTGCTATTGATTTCAATCAACCTATACCAAAGGCACATTCTGTCCAGTTTCTCCATTTTGAAAGTTTCTTCCCATTTCTATACTGTGTTCTTTCAAAGGTAGTATCTATGTACATCCCATAATTAAAGGGTGCAGGATTTTGTTCCACTCTTCTTAGTGTAAAGTATAAATACAGATCATTTGGAATTTCAGGAACAGGGATTTGTGTCTTCTCATTTATTTACAAATTCATCAATCATTTGTTTTTATTGGCACCGACTCAAATTTATTTTATTCAATAGGCTATAATCTAATACTATTCTAGTGTTGTCGCTCACAGTATTTCAGTTCTGGTCATTCAGGGCTATTTCAAATGGTTCTTGTGTATCTTTTACATCCCTCATCTTTTTGAGCCCTTCTTTACTTGATGAAACACTACAAGATACTCAGGCTTATTTTTGCATTTTCTATCCCAGTCTAACAATCAGGCATTTGCTTTAAGAACCCTGTTTCATTTCCCCAAATAATGATATTAGAAAAGGATCTGAGTGTTAGGTTTGCTTGTTGCTACTGCAGTATATTTGTATAATTACTTCTGAGCACTCTCATCTGACAGACTGAGGCAATATATGTGCATAACAACTCAAGGACATGCATATATCTATACATATTTTAAATATGCATTAGGTAAACATGAGCTCTTATACGTGTCTCCAACTCCTGTCCATCATCATATACATTGTTCTAGGCTCTTCCACCACTTATCAGAAACCACTAACTGCAATAGTGAGAAATTAGACTCTTACTGTTCATCAACTATTTACTTAATTGTTCTGTTTATGGGTACATTTATGATGCTTTCAGGTGTTTTAATTTGTATGCTTTCAGAATGTCTTTTTAATATTAAAGTGCAGTGTTCACATATGGTTACTCCCTGTAGTTTTGTATGTTCTATTCATTTCTGAACTTACTTAGGTAAAAAAAAAAAAAACATTTTATTCCTCTCAGTGAGATTATTTTATACATTTGCAAATTTAGTTTAGACTCTATTATTGTAATCTGTATTTCATTGTGGGAGAAACCTCTGGAATGATTTTCTTAAATATGTACAACATTCAGGTTCACTGTGCTAAGTCACTGCATAGTGGCAAATATCCATCAGTATGAAGCCACACAGAAAAATTTCACTGTCCCCCCCAAAAAAACCCTTAATCTATTTTACACCTACTTTCACTGAAACAACCTACAAACTTATGTTTGTCTATAGCTTTGGCATTTGGGGGATGCCATATCCCTCTGTTATGAAGATGAATTCAGCTTTTAATGGGTAATTAGAGATTAGAGACACATCCAGCACAGTAGTTGGATGTACAAAAATAACAATAAAGTAAATAATTTTACACTCATTTTCAAAATGATAATGAGACCCAGGAATACAAAATGTTAGAGAGGTTCACGTAATAGTATACTGTAGACTATGCTATATAAAATTTCATACATAGAAGATATTAATATACTTTCAATATAGTTAAGAAGATTCTTATCATGTAAAGAATAAGACTAGTTCATATTTTATCTAGTGTAGGAGTTAAGCACAGGCAATGGAATAATTTGAGAAGCTATTAAAATCACAAGAAATTGTTTAACATAAGGCATTAATAGAGTGTAAAATGATAAGAGGCTTAAAAATTCACCCATGCGTTTAAGTTTTATTTATGATATAATGCTCATTAGAGAGAAATAGAGAAGAAAAAATTATTTGAGATATCCTGAAGTTTGAATCAAACTAAAGTTGAAATGCTCACTAACTACACAAACCATTTATCACCATATCCAGCAACATGACGAATTATACTTCACAAGGGTCAACAGGAGACTTGAACCTGTTCGATGTTAAAGAAAAAAGTGAGGCAATAAAGCATAACAAGTCTCAAGAAGAGAATCTTTTTCTGAAATCTTTACATTTCATTGTGGCAAACTTGATGACTGAACACTGCTGAGGACAATGGTATATAATATGATAAAATAGAAATAAGAATGATGAATGATTGTTATTAATAACTGGCTAGTGAAGTGATGACTTGTCTTTGAAAAATAATTTCTCCTAAATATCATGCTCAGAAAATGGCTTTAGTAACATTGGACAATATAGTTATAAGAGCTGGGTTAATTTTCTCCAGTGAGCACTCTACTTCTTTCCATACTTAGCTCTCACAGTTTTAAAACTTTGTAAAACACTGAATTCTTAACAGCACTTGAAGCATGACCCTTTCATTACTAAAATTCACTGTAGTTAGCTTAACTCATATAAGAAAATTAGTCAATTCATGGGACTTTAAATAAATAGTAAACACATTTCTGTTTTGAAATATTGGCAGTGTGTTCAAAAATGTGAAGGATCACTCTGGGTCCGATCAATGTGTCACTATACCTAGTTTCTGCCAGTGTAATGACATAAAGAAAATGTCAGTTACTATGATACAAATTTAATACTTAATTATTTAATTAATCATGTTTTACAATTCTGGGAACCTTCTACCCACTACACAAACACTGTATCAGAGCTGTCCCCCAACCTGGATTGCAATTTTAAAATGGAAAAGTTTTAAATTTTAAAAGGAACTATGGATATTAAAATGCAGTACTGGAAGTCTCTGCATTTTAGTGACTTTTAGTACTGGTAGAAACAATTACAATATTAGTAAATGGTAAAAATAAATTATATGAGACTCAGATATAGGAAAGTTTTAAAAATCAATTAAAATCATAGCTGTACAGTGAAATGATGGACAATGATTTTCATTCACAGTAAATACAATGAAACATAAACGGCTATGAAAAGTTAACCAGTTGTGTGATCATGGGCAAATGGCAATCTTTGTGTGCTGCTCTGTAAAGTGAGAATATGTTTTAATAATATTATTGAAAAGTATTTTGTACACTGATTTCTTTGATGAGCATATAGCATTTTAACCCATCTGCACTGCTACAACAAAACAAAGAGTAGGTAATTCATAAACAATAGAGTTTAATTTTGTTACAACTGGAGGCTGGGATTTCCGAGATCAAGCCACTGAGAGTTTCCTCCTGTCTGATAAAGACCTGCTTCATGGATGGTGTCTTTTCACAAAAGAAGCCAAAACGGGGACCCCTTAAGCCCTTTAAAAAGTCCCTAATTTGTTCATGAGGGTGGAACTCTCGTGATCTGATCACTTCACAAAAGGTCATGCCTCTTAATACCACCACAATGGAGGGTAAATTTCAACATATATTTAAGAAGGCACATAAACATTCAAACTATTGCACATGTTGTTTTTAATTAGGAAAATAACTAAAATATTATAAAAATGTTATTCCTACTTACAAAAGTGGCTATCCTTAGGTAAATCAACAGCTATGATTGTGCAGATGAAATAAAATAAAATAAAGGTTAATAAAATCATTAATAAAATGAAGGTTGGGGAAATGTTGCCACTACAAACTTCACAATACCCACCCCCCAGGAACCTCAATGTTATATATAGCCTACAGGAGCCCACCGATGTCAGGAAGCGGCCTCTCTTAGGATGAACTCAACAGTCCAGTGAACTATGAGAGCTGATAGAAAATGTTCAGTTGTAAGTTTGGCTTTGGGGAACTGCAGGAGGGTAAGTAAGAGAAAGAAAGTCAGTGACTGATGAAATGCTTAATCCCAATATACATTTGTCAAAACCTGAACAGTTAAGTACAGAGTTAAAAAAAGTGTAGTATATAGCCCTACCACACCAGAAAACTTACAAATGTTCTTTGATTTTATATTTCATCTTAAATTAAATGTTACAATTTTTACATACATTATAGTGGAATCAAATGGTTTGTAACCCAGGTTCACTGTCCTAATGCATGATTATTGTCATGAGTGAGGAGACTAAAATAAAGTTGCCCACATGATGGGATCTGAGTATCATAATATACACACAACGAATGAGGAAATGAGGGGAAAAAAGGCTTTAATACAAAACTAACAGACAGGACCATACCTTAAATGAACATATATCTCTCCAGGATTTCAGGAATGCCACAGCTTGACCCTTAGGGAATCACTTATTTTTCTAGACTACTTATTCATTCTTTCATTTGTTTGTTTGTTTACCCATCCAATATTCATTGAAAGTTACAAAGCATTGTGTCACAAACTAAAGACTGGAGGCTCTAACCTAGGACATGTTTTCTGCCCTCAGGTAATTGGCTATATTAAATGACACCATAGGCTATGATATGTGTATATAAAATAACATTGATAAATTTTTAGAAATGTCAAGTACTCTTTTTGTTGAAGAGTATGAAAATTGTTACAAAGGATACAGGATTACTACATTCTAATAACAAGGTAGTATTTAAAATGTGTTTATTATGTGTACTCTGCATGCATTATTTCATTTCCTCTCCCCTGTAGCCTATAGGCTTGGATTCATTAAGCACTGCTTCAGCGATGAGAAAACTGATCAATTGGTCTGAAGACAAATCACACGAAAATGACACGCAAAACATGGAATCAAAGTTAACCTGATTTTGAAGTTCTTTGTCTTATCTACCCTAAGATGTCTGGTACTTTAAAAAGTTTAAATTTGAAAAATTTGGGATTGTGGATATTGTTCATGTGGAAAAGGTACCAGCAAATGATCTGACAAAAATAAAATTTATGTTGAATTTAATATTATTTGACGTCAAGTTGAGTGAAAAATAAGACAAACTCAAGGATTAGTCAACTCAAGGATGACTACTGATCCTCCAGAGGCTCATAGTAAAACTGAATTGTAGATGGAAGGGATCCTCATTGCTGGAGGTGACAAGGAAAAGTGTATCAATGGCTGAGAACGAGATCTTATAAGTAGCACTGATTTTTTTAATCTTCTTCATAAAAGTTACAGGAGATAACTTTTTGATAAACACTTAAATATTTAAAATTTTATATTTGGAGGGTTTTTAAAAGGGTTATACAATTTACTAGTCAGAGACTGTGCAACCATTCTGAAAGTTTAGCAAATATAACACTTTTTTTCAAAATAATTTTCTTTCTCATAATTTCCAATATGATCTGTGATATCCTGATTTATTTGTTCTTATGAGGTATCAATACTCATATATTTTCTAAAATTCTGCATGAAAGATATTAATCAAGGCTTCAATGATTGCATATGAGAGTCAAAAAATATATAATTGTGTTTTCAGTAATTAGTTACCTTAAATTAGTGTGTAATAACTCACCAAATGCAGACTGATATTATTAGGCCCAGATATAGAATGCAAGGCAAAACAGCAAACTAACTCTGGTTTGAATTGCTATTGTCATTTATAAAAAATCTAATTAACCACAAAATCTCTCCCTTCCCCCAAAAGTGAAATTAAATATATATTTAATGTATGTTTCCCATAACTTCTTTTTATGTGTATTTGAATAAGAACCCATGAGTTAGGGTGGAACATACTGATCATTTAGAAACACATTATTTTTCATTGCCTTACACCAAAATTAAAATGCACACAGAAAGTAAAAGAAACTTAAACCAACTTGCTGAATGGTTACGTAAACCCAAGGCTGCTAATATTCATACCTTTTGTTTATTTTCTTATATTTCATGAAGCATTTGTTTAAAACTATAATCTGCAAGCTCTCTAAAAAATGCTGAAATATATATAGACTTCAGAAGAAAATCCTGTTACAACTGAGATGGGCAATTAGTTACATTATTGCATTATGGAAATTCCTACTAATTTTATTCAATTAAAACCATAAAATAATGTATTTCTATAACATAATTTTAAATCTATAATTTACTTTTATGTATCCAGATTCAAAATTTAGCATTTCTAAAGAAAATACACAATAGCAACATTTTCTCTCCTACCAAATGAGGCAACAGAGACATATATGAGAATTAATTGTGGTGGTTTAGAGCACAAATTCTGGAACCTTACCACTTTAGTTTTAGCTTCAACACTGAATAATTTTTTTAATATTATCAAGATATTTAGTGTCTTTAGGATCGAATTTTTTTCATATATAAAATGGGAATAGTAATAGCACATATTTCACAAAATACGTTAAGTTTAAAATGGCTTTCTGCAATGAATGTGCTCAGGACAGAATCTTTTACATTTCAAGTGCTCAGCAAATGGAAGGTAGTAATTGTAATGAAGGAAAATGTCTGTAAGACAAAATGTGAAAATCATACTTACTTTGATATTCTCTGAAATGCCCAGATATTTCCTAGCTTTCTAAAGACACTCCAGAGAAAAAAAACATGCAATTAACAGAAGAATCCACATGCAAAAATGTTAAATTTTATGCTTCTATTTCTCAGGTCATCAGTATTAGAAACAAGCACTTCCTGAAGAAAAAAATAAGCCCTGGGGTAAAACCAAGGAAATCTGAATAAAACATGGGCTTCAGTTAATAATGATACATAAACATTGATCCATAATTACCAGAAGATAAAGATAAGACGTTAAAAGTAGGGGAGTTTCGATGTGAATCCTTGGAAATATCTGTTTTATCTTTTCCATAATTCTATAAACATAAAACTGCTAAAATGTTATAAAAATCAGCTAATTAAGAAAAAAGTACAAACTGAATAATCTAAAATTTAGGAAAAAAATTTTAGCAAACAAAAAGAATGCCAAAAGAAGATAGAAACCAATGAGCATGTTGAACAGGGAAGAAAGAACATTCTGTCTATAAAAACAGGCTTAAACTCACTTCCTGTCTAAATTATGTTCTAAACAATTTAATTCAATTTTAGGACATTTAATTTAATTTAATTTACTGGACATTCCAAGCTAGGAGAACAAAATTAATTAAAGTCTTCTGTGGCATAAAAATAATGGAAGTCATTATTTATGTGTTAGCATAAATGGGGAAGAGAGATATATAGCACTAAACGTAGGGTTTACAAACTAGAACAGGAATCAGTAAACTATTGCCCAAAGGCTAAATGGAGGCTGCAGGTGGCTCACAAATCCTAAAATATTTGCTATTCTGGTCCTTAAAGTAAATGTTTGCCAACTTCTGGGATAGAGGCAATTTGGGAAAACATATTAAAGAATATTTATCTGATCTACAGTTGCTTAGAAGTTAACCAAGGCTTTTCAAATTAGAAATCATATTATTCAGGCTGGTAATGTCATTACAAGCAGGGTGGTAGAAAGAGATTAATGTGAAGCAGCTCAGAAGCAGAGACCAGGTAAGGGACCCTGGCACCATGCCTAAGGATGGATGATGGGGGCCTGGCATGAGGGGTGGCAATTGGGGTGATGAGGCAAAGATAATGTGAGAAAAAAACAGCAAGACTATCACTCATCTAAATGTGCTTTCTCTAATTTAGGAATAAAATGCTTTATAATTTACTTAAAGTGCAAAGAAAGTACCAAAACTCTCATTCCTGAATTAAAGGTGTTTGTCTCCCTAGTCATAGTAGAGATGTACTTGTTTATAAAAACTTCAAAAACTGATGCAATTAATTTGTTTCTAAATGAAACTGGGTAGATAGGCTTTGGAAGTAGAATAGGCAAGACAGTTTTTACTTGCTTGCTGATTTATTTATTATTTCTTTGTTGAAGGGTAATGATATACAAAACGTACATATTTTAATATCACATTTTATACATATTTTATGCAGTGCATAGACTTAAATGGATAAAGAAAATATGATCTCTCTCAAATGAAAGTAAACTTTTGAAAAATTAGAAAAGGTACTAAAAGCATGCAATGGACTATTATTGAGTCTTTAAAAGAAAATTCTTCCATTTATGAAAATGTGGATGAAACTGAAAGACATTACTGTGTGAAATAAACCAGTTATAGGAGGGAAAATATATTGCATGACCCCATATGTGTTTGGCATATAAAATAGTAACATTTAAGAAAGCAAAGAGGATATGGAGTGATATATATATCATAAGTAAATGGCAGAGCCAAAATTTAACCCTTGAATCCCACATACCTAGAAGTAGGATTTCTGCATGATATGATAGTTTTATTTCTAATCTTGAGGAAACTCTGGAGAGTTTCCCAAGATAACTGGCCAATTTTACATACTTTCAGACAGTTTATAAGTGTTCCAATTTCTCCACATATTCTAACACTTGTTAAATTTTGTCATTTTGATGATAGTTATCCTGACAAAAGTGGGAAATATCTTGTTGTGGTTTTGAACTGCATTCCCCTGATCATTAGTGAAATTGCATACCTTGGCATATAGCTCTCAGCTATCTACATGTCTTCCTTGAAGAAATATATGGTAAGTCCTTTGCTCATTTTTAATCAGATTGTATAAAGAATATGTCACTTACAACATTAGTGACATCCAATATTTGTCTTTAGTAGTACAAAACAATGAAGAATTATGTAAGTTCTCAGAAATTATACTCAGAACAGAATAATTCATAGAAGATTCTCTTAGCATGAATTAACAAATAAAAAGATCACTTATCTATTTATTTATAGTTAAGTTTTCATACTAGAAAGTCAGAGGAGCCAGTGGACAGGGAAACACAGAAGTCTGATTTGTGGTAGAGATAATTTGCCTGACATTCCTCAATGACTTGACTTTAGAAATAGGCTGAAAGTGATCAGAATCAGTACCCTGGAGATGGAATTTGGATTTTTATCTTATAATTCTGACTTTCAAACTCAGCTGTTTTCTACTCCACAATTGTCTTCTGTAATTAGAAACTCTGCTAACAGAAGATTTTTTGCCACTGTTATTTTTCTTCCATTATTTATTATTTTGATGTTGACATAGATGAATCAGCACATTAAGGCAACTTTGTATTAATAAAATAATTCTTACTCATATACAGACTTCCAAATTCAAGTTACAATCATGCAATATATTTGTGTATTCTTTGTTAAGTAAGACATTTATACATCTCAGATTCCTTATTAGTATAGGTAGAATAGCTAACCTATGCAGTTTTTATTCAGATTAAATTGAGAGGGAGGGAGGAGGGCAAGGCATGAAAGATTTGGGGAAGTTCTGGAGAATGAAATCTACCAAATTATGCTATCCATGTATGGATATAACACAGTGAATCAGATAGATAGATAGATAGATAGATAGATAGATAGATAATAGATAAAATTCACTAATGAAGCTAATAATTTTAAGACTACACAGAATATCATTAGAGTAGAGCAAGCACATCTAGGGAAGGGAGAAGGTATGGGAAAGAAAAGGTATGTGCATGCATGAATATGGCATAATGATTCCCACTATCATGTATAATTATAATGTACCAAAATATAAATAATATCATATAATATAAATAAAACACCAACTTACATCAAGTGCAGCACTAGAAATGTACATGAAATCTAGTATATATCACTATTTTTTCTTGTATCTTCAACTAATCTCTCATTTGAGTTGTGAAAAGATTTGCAAAGAAAGGAAAAATATTCCTCAATCATACATGCTGCAAAACTTGTAAAGTTAAGGAAAATATATATAAATTATAATTCCAGAAAATAATTTTTTTTCCTTAGGAATATGGAAGGCAAAAGTAAAACAGAATCAAAATAAATAAACTGCAATAAAATAACAAATCTGTTCACAAGTATCATCATAAAGGCCATGTTGTAGATTAAGTAAAAAATATAATGAAAAAAACAAGTTTCTGAATTCTGAGATTCAAATACTAGGAATTTTGACAAAAAACAAGTTATAAGTAGCTAAATATACAGCTCTGTTCTTCTAAATTTATTGTGTTTTGTTCATCCATTAAATCCTTATGTAGTAGATCCTGTGGTCAAATTTATCCCTTTTGATTCTTATGTATCATTGAGAATATAGAATATGAATTCAACTAATTTAAATAAATATAAGATAAATGTGACTTGATCTTATCTTTAACCTGAAGAAACAAAGTGACATAATTACTGCTTCACTTAAAAAAATTACACATTAAATAGCAGAACAGATGACAAAGAATGTTTTCTTTCTGTGTATTTTGCCCACAAAACATGTTAGCAGTGAGCTAATTCATGCTGTTGGTAGCTGTGAATTTGCAAATGTGCCAGATTTCTTATTTGCCACCTGCAATTGGGTGTTGTATATTGAAAGGCAATCACATCAGGTAAAATTTTGAATCTGAGGTGTTCTCGTAGGACCATGTCTTAAGTACCTAAATGTAATTGTTCATAAGGTACCAAGAACAATACAGGGATACAGGATAATTTTTAAATTGCACTACTGATTATGAAACATGATTAAAGAAGAGGTGATATTTGACATAAATCCATAAATGTGGAGTCAAATATCATGAATTAGATGCATGTGAGAATGAGTATCCTCTTAGTTAGATGAAAAATCTAAATTTCTTGGAGGATCTTGGAGTACTCTTACTTATTCTCAACTAGTTTCTTCTATTGCATAACTTGGAAGGAGCATTTGCACGTTGAGATATAAAAGTTCTAGTTAATAATCAAACTCTGTTCATTACGTGTCTCCCCCACCAATAATTTATTTTCACTGTTTTCCCACTACTCCATCTTATTTGGGACTTTCATAATCTGTCCTCTGGACCATTACAACATACTGACTTCTCTACTTCTTATTCTCACCTTTCAGTCCACCATCCACAGGCAGCGTAATCTTTTAAGAGTGCATCAACTGCATTCTCAGCATTCTAACTTCCTTAAGTTTATATTCACTAGAGCAGTGATACCCAACTCACAAAATCCAATGATCTTTTCTGTAACTACTGTTTTGTTAAGTTGCTTTTACTGTCCTGAAGCAAAATTTTAATATGAAAAAAATACTTCCAAATATATTTTTAAATCCATATATTGGCTTAATAAAATAAAAGCATAAGGAATTTAATTTAAAATGTGTTAATATATTTCAGTTTGTAGACTGTTAATGCAAAAAGATCAGGTTGGACACAAAGTTCACAGATCATCTCAGCTGTTTATTCAGGACTGAAGTTTCACACAGAAATGGGATGACACCAGTGGACCCACTGTCCTGGTAGAAAATGATCCACTGAACAAAGGAGGAGAGTGGGCTTATGGAGGTTATACTGAGACGTGACTTAATTAATAAATCTGTCAGCTTGGGCACTCAGGAATTTGGGGTCTGTTTTATGGGGTGAAATAGGAGGGAGTCTGGGGTCTGCAACTGGTCTCTGGGATTTTTCTTACTTAGCCAGGTGGAGGTCCTGGGGTCCGTGGTTGATATCTGTTTAGCGAAGGATTAATGCTTTGGCCTCTCTCCAGAAACTGCTTTTCTAGATTTGATGGACACCTCCTCCCCAGGGTTTATTTTATAACTGGGAAAAAATGAACTGCAAAAGGTTCAATGCTCTCAATGTATGGTTTTCTTTATCACTTCCTTTTTCCTAGGTCTCACTATTTGGGGAATTTGTCATTTTCCATATCTAATAGATCAAACTGTGAAGTGTAGTGAATTAGTAGAAGGCTTTCGGTGGCTTATTTAAAAAACTGAATGTGAAAACTATAGTCCACGCTGATCCAAATGTGACAGATTGGGTATTTAATAGGATATTGGTATTAGTCATATTATTTTTTAAATGTACATTGTGCACATACACTTATATGCAAAGTTAAAAATATTTGGAGATTTCTATCTCAGAAAGCATTTTTCACATGATTTCCAGTTCTTTTTTCTCCCAGTTAGTGATAGATTGGCATGTTCTCATTTTACAGTAGTAAATACTAAAAAGTATAGTAATTCATTGGAAAACCAAAGATGCTTAGTTATATTTTTATAAAATACAACAATAATTGGCAAAGTTTGATAATTATTTTATTTCTCAAAAAATGATTCTATGTGGTTTATATACATTTCTACTAGATGCAAATAAAATTGGAGTGCCTTCAGGACACAAATCTTAAAATATTCTCATTGTTATAAGCATAATAGGAAAACTTATAACTACCTATAATTTAAAACAAACTTTAGTCACTTATTTTTATATTTATTTTCAATTTTAAAATAAATTTTATATTCTCATGAGTAACTTTGCTAAATAAGACTCTGGCCTTAAAATAACATTTATTTAAGGTATGATTTTCTTCAGACATTGGTAAAACATTATGCCTAATGCTATTCTTATGAAGTGAAGTGAGAAATAAAATATTTCACAAATAAGGCAAAAATTTCTTCCACAGATTGTCAGTACACAACTATTATGTGTCATTATCATTCCACATAATTACCTCAGTTTGTTCATTATTCACTATTGTCTGTGCAAATACTATGCTACATTGTATTTATTGCATTCTCATTTTATTCAACAAGTAAGGTCATTTTATAAGGATTTACAGGGACTGTGAAAAATGTTAAGTCACTTTCTCTTATTCTGTCTTCACTGCCAAGCAATTCATTCAGGTCAACTTGATATATTTGGGCTGTCAAATTTGAGGAGTGTGCAATCCTCAAATCTGATTAATAATAATGCAATAAAATTAATAATGTCAATAAAATTAATATATTAAGTGGGAGTGGGAAAAAATCTTTTCCACACACACTTCAGACAGAGCACTTATCTCCAAAATGTATAAAGAACTTATAAAGCTGCACACCAAAAATGCAAAGAGGCCAGTCAATAAATGGTCTAAGGAACTGGGCAGACACTTCACAGAAGAGGATATACAGGCTATTAACAAATATATGAAAAAGTTCTCATCATCTCTAGTAATTAGAGAAATGCAAGTTAAAACTACCCTAAGATTTCATCTAACTCCAATTAGAATGGCTATTATCAGGAATACAAGCAATAACAAGTGTTGGTGTGGATGTGGGGAAAAAGGCACACTTGTACATTGCTGGTAGAGTTGCAAATTGGTGCAGCCACTCTGGAAAGCAGTGTGGAGATTCCTTAGAAAACTTGGAATGGATCCACCATTTGACCCAGCTATCCCACTCCTTGGTTTATACCCAAAGGACTTAAAATCAGCATACTACAGCGATGCAGCCACATCTATGTTCACAGCTGCCCAATTCACAATAGCTAGATTGTGGAACCAACCTAGATGCCCTTCAATTGAAGAATGGATAAAGAAACTGTAGTATATATACACAATGGAATATTACTCAGCCATAAAAAAGAATAAAATTATGGCATTTGCTGGTAAATGGGTGGAGTTGGAGAATATCATGCTAAGTGAAATAAGCCAAGCCCAAAAAACCAAAGGCCGAATGTTTTCTCTGATCAGTGGATGCTGATACCTAACGGGGGGCGGGGGTGGCAGGGGTTATGGGGGGGATAGGAAAGAATGGAAGAAGTATGGATGGTGTGGAGGAAAATGGGATGGGAGGGGATGTGGGCAGGAAAAATAGTAACTGAGACAGACAGTACCATCCTATGTAAATGTAAGATTA